>LPNX010978868.1:69033-176165 GCA_001517045.1 Pseudotsuga menziesii | reverse complement strand
GACCCAATGGAAGAGGACATTGATGTCCCTGAGGAAATTCAAGCTCCAGAAAATTCCAATGTCGATGAAGAATTTGGCATGCATGATATTGTTGAATAGTATCATGTTTTGAAGAAAATGTTAATTTTGACAATTTTGACAATTTTTTGATCAGATATATTAGTAATGTTTTGACTTTCAGACTTTATTTTAGAAATAAAATTTCTAAATATAATGTTTTTAATATGTTTTTTACAAATAATTTGTATATTTTTTCTCGACTTTATGTGAGTCGTCACTTTTCGATAACTAATATGAAATATGATCATTTTTAGAGCAAAATTCTCTGAAAATTCATTGAAAATGGTTTTAAATGTCTTTATTTTCTGGAATTATTTACAATTTTGTCAATAAAAATGCCTTATTTTGTACATAAAAATGTCTTATTATATAGAAAAAATCATAAAATGTATATGTTTTTCATTATAAATTGCTTAAAAATGTATGTTATTTTGTTAAATTTCAAAAAACACACTTGAAAATAGAAATTAAAAATATTTTACAACAAAGATAATTCAAAGGCCCCAAAAAATGTTTGAAAATGAAAATGTGTGATACTGGCATCAACCATTTTCAAAACGGGGGTAAAAATAGCTACTAAAATTAGGAGAGAGAAAAACGAGAACTGTGTCGAGTTCTCGTTTCATAGTATAAGTGGTTATTTCCTGAATGACACTTTGTGCATGAATTTTTGCTAATTTTCTAACGCACCCTCAGAATCAAAAGATGCAAAAATAGCGCTGCGCCAACTGAGTTCTCTGTCAATAGTGGGGTGGATGTAATATTCAGAAATTTTGTAAGCATGATCCCATCCCTTGACAAATTCATCCTTCATTGATTCAATATATCATCGACCTTTTCTTGGATCAATAGGAGCAATGAATCTAATATCCTGATTCTCAAATGTCATCATCCACTTCTTGAAGTTAATAATCGCAATACTATTGTTGGCCCATCCAATCCCCAGCAATGCGGGATAGGAACCTCCACCCTCAACAACTTCAATCACATCAAAGTTGACATAAGTTTTCATACCTTCAACTTCCACGACCAGGTTTGACACATGTCCGATTGGTTGCACTTTAGCTTGATTAGCCAATTGCAATTGCACAGGGGACCAACCCAATGTTGGTCTCCCCATCTTTTGCCATGTCTAATTTGTTAGGATATTCACATCAAAGCCCAGATCCAGGATGATTGAATCTACCTCATATTCCCCTATTTTAATGTTCATGCACATCTCTTTTCTTGTCTTTTTCTTGTGTAATGAGTTCACCATAGAATACTCCCTCTCCTTCCCCGGGTGCTGCAACAAATTTTCAATCTCAGCCAGAGCATTAGGATCTCTTTCTAGTGACAGATAGATCTCAAAGAAGTGTTGAAATGTACCATGTTGTCACTATGTGTTATATTTTTAACATTAAGCTAGCATAACATTAGGATCTTTAGCTAAGAGAACAACATGCACAACAATAAAACACAAGAGACAATGAACACAGTGTTTTTCCTCGAGGAAATCATAAATGGAGAAAACCCCGCAACTTCCTCATAGATAGAATCAACACCAAAAGTAAAACCTCAAAAAAGTAAGATGATCTCCCAACAGCAGTAACCTCTTTCTTCCTTGCCCCAATGTCTTTCTCTTCCTCAGCGATGCGCTACAACTGAGTGTGGATGAGTGTGTGCTAAATAGAGAGGATAGATCTCTATTTATACTAATTCCTGACATGACTAAACCCTACTAGGGCCGAAATCTCTATGAGATTCTAATAACCCTAGTGCCCCGAAACTGCGGGGACTTTAACCCTTGATCAATAGGAGGGCTACCCACAATAACTTGACATGACTTATTTACATTATAGATCTTCTTGATAGGAACATCAGGGCATGACATGACTCAAGTACATTACAAATACATCCCATAATAAACATTGGGTTACAATACATAAGAAATAAAAGTGAATACATTCTGAAGTTACATATACATCAACACTCCCTCTTAACTAGGAAGGTATTCTCTTGACACAATTTTCAGCATGAGTCTTCTTCTTTGTATCATCTAGGTCATCTTCAAGTTCTCGACATCTTCATATTCAAGTCATCTCGATCTTCAAGTCATGTTCATCTTGATCTGGATCATCACTGGATCTAGATCATCATCACTGGATCTGTATCATCACTGGGTCATCATCACTCGATCTGGATCATCACTCGGTCATCATCACTCGATCTGGATCATCACTAGGTCATCATCACTGGGTCATCATCACTGGATCTAGATCATCACTGGATCTAGATCATCCCTGCTGGATCTGAATCATCGCTTGATCTGGATCATCTTGGAGACATCATAACTGGATCTGAATCATAACTTAATCTGGATCATCACTGGGTCATCATCATATGTGCTATCTCATGATTCTAGGAAGTTCTACAGAACCATCCCTTTTTCATGCTAGTTGTAGGCCTACCTCCTCATAGGTCTTTGGTATCCCTTATATTTGACCTACTCATCAGAATGGCTAGCACTCACATCTAACCTACTCGTCAGAAAGGCACAACACTTACATCTGACCTTGACTCGTCAGAAAGCTACTCAATCCTATACTGAGGGTTCTTGGTAACTGACCAAGTGCCTCCATTTAGAGAATGGCAATAGCCCTTACATCTGATCTACTCGTCAGAATGGCCGGCACTCACATTTAACCTACTCGTTAGAAAGGCGGTAGCCCTTACATCTTGTAGGATCCCATCCTACATCAAAATGGCTGGCACTCCAATCTGACCTACTTGTCAGAAAGGTAGTAGCCCTTACATCTATGTAGGAACTAATCCTATATCAGAAGGGTCGAAACTCACATCTGACATGGAAGGAAGCAATCCTCTCACCATGACATAATGGCACCAGCCCTTATATATGATCAAGTGGGAACACATCCCTCAATCACATCAGAATGGCCATGTGCTCACATCTAATCATGTAATAATACATCTTACAATCGTCTCAGAAAGGCCCTCAGTCCAAAACCAAGTATTCCTGGTAACTCACTAGGAAGCTCCATTCCAAGAATGGTAATATCCCTTATATCTGATCATGTAGGATCCAATCCTACAGTCATATCAATATGGCTCAGCACTCATATCTGACATGGAAGGAACCAATCCTCTCACCATGATAGAATGGCTTAGCCCTTACATCTGACCTACTCGTCAGAATGGCTTACGGACTCATCACTTCCCCCTTGAGAGAACCTCGATCTTGAGAACACCAATCTTCTCCCTGAAGTACTCAAACTTCACTCTGGCCAATGGCTTCATCAACACATCAGTTATCTGATCTTCTGTCGCAACATACTAGAGCTTCACTGCTCCTCTCTGCACCATATCCCTGATATAGTGATACTTGATCTCGATATTCTTTGACTTGTCATGGAACACTGGGTTCTCCGACAACTTCACACAACTCTGGCTGTCACAATTTATACAAGTAGCATCCATCTAGAGATCAAATAAATTATATAGTAGCTTCCTGAGCCATACTACCTCACAACTAGCTGAACAAGCTGCGACATACTTTGCTTCAGCTGTACTCAGTGCCACACAGGATTGCTTCTTGCTAAACTAAGAGATCACACCTGATCCCATACTGAAACAACATCTTGAAGTTCTCTTTCTATCGATGGCACTGCCTACCCAATCTGAAACAACATAAGCCTCCAGGTTAATCTTCTTATTTGCATCATACTTGAGCCCATAATCAATCGTACCTCTCAAGTATCTCAGAATATGATTTGGAGCAATAAGGTGAACATGTCTCGGATCTGTCAAGAACTAGCTCAAGGTGTTCATAGCAAAGAAAATATATGGTCTAGTGTTCGTCAGGTACATCAAGGACCCAATCATCTGATGATACATCGTGGCATCAACTGTCTCTGATGAAGCATCACTCAATAGCTTCAGGTTCAATGCCATAGGTGTGGTCATGGCCTTGCAGTACATCATCCCAAAACTCTTCAGGATCTCTACTACATACTTCCCTTGTTCAAGGGAAATCCCATCTGCACTTTGCCACACCTCCATGCCTAGAAAGTAGTGCATCATTCCCAAGTCCTTCATTTCGAACTCAGCAGCAAGCTTTCTCTTTGTATCAGCAATCAACCCATCCATACCTATTACAAACAGATCATCTACATATAGTAGGAGCATCACTGGGTTGCCATCTTCAACCTTGTAGTAAAGGTTTGAATCTACTTTACTCTTGGTAAATCCCAAACTGGATAGAAAGTTATCAATTCTTCCATACCATGTCCTGGATGCCTGTTTCAAACCGTACATGGATTTCTTCAATCTACATACATGAGACTCCCTGTCATGTGTCTCAAAACCGAGTGGTTGTTCCACATACACTTCCTCTTCTACTACACCATTCAAGAAAGCAGTTTTGACATCCATCTGGTGTATCCTCCATTTCATCACTGCAACCAGAGCAAGTACTGATCTGATGGAAGTGTATCTGGCTATAGGTGCAAAGGTTTCTTCATAATCTATTCCTTCTTTCTGTGAGAAACCAAGAGCAACAAATATTGCTTTATATTTCTCTACGCTACCATTTGCAGCATGCTTGATCTTATAGATCCATTTGGAAGTTACAACTAACTTCCCTTCTGGTCTTGGGACAACATCCCAAACATCATTCTTCATGATCGATTGATACTCTTTGATCATAGCATCCTTCCATTCTTTTCGTTCTGTCGCTTCTTCATAATTGGAAGGTTCTTTGTCGATGAAAACACATAGTAATGCTACATACCTGGAGTAGGATCTGGTCCTCTTTCTTTCTCTGTGATTCTCTTCTGGAGCCCCATATCTTTCTGCACCTTGGATAACTTCTTGTACCCAAGTAGGTTTCCTCTTATGAGGATTCTTCTCTGGAGGTGGATCTATAGGTCTTTGTGGTTCTTCAAATTCTCGATCTTCTTCTTGAGTTTCTTCATTCATGGTTGTATCATGAATTCTGGGTGCTTCTGCTTCTTCAGTCTCTTTAGTAGGTTTCTTTCTGGATTTGTTGTAAGCTGTGTCTTCATCAAATGTCACATCCATACTGATGTCAATATTCTTGAATCCTGGGAAGTATATTCTGTAAGCCTTTAATATTTCAGAGTATCCCACAAATATACCCTTCTTTCCTGAAGGATCTAGTTTTGTTGTCTTCTCTTTTGGAATGTGTATGTACATAGGATAGCTGAATATTCTGAGATGGCTGACTTCTGGTTTCTTGTCGGAGAAGAATTCTCCAGGAGTCTTGTTCTTGAGTACTCTGTGTGGAGTATGATTCTGTACATACATCGTTGTTCTGGCAGCTTCTGCCCAAAGATGCATAGGAAGATCTTGATCATGAAGCATAGCTCTTGCATCTTCCATGATAGTTCTATTATTTCGTTTTGTAATCCCATTCTATTGTGGATTATAAGGAGTGGAAAACTCGCTCTTAATCCCTGATTCTTTGCATAACTCTTTGAATTCATTTGATGTGAATTCTCCACCATTATCTGATCGAAAGGTCTTGATCTTCTTGTCTGTGTGATTCTCGATCAAGGATTTGAATTCCTTGAACTTGTTTAATAATTCATCTTTGTTCTTCATGAAGTAAATCCATGTCTTCCTAGAAAAGTCATCAATAAAAGAAACATAGTATACATACCTGCTTAGTGAGCTTGATGACATAGGACCACATACATCGGAGTGGATGATTTCCAAGATTCCTTTTGCTTTGCTTTCGCTACTTGTAAATGTCTTCTTTGTATTCTTTCCTTTCACACATCCTTTGCAGACCCCATCATGTTTTGCTTGAATTTCTGGAAGACCTTCAACAGCTTTGCTTGCAATTGGTAGTGCTCTTTAATGCACATGTGCAAGCCTTCTATGCCAAATTTCATTTGGCTCTATTGTGTCATGGACCAAGGCTTGTTTTGGATGGCCCTTTAATTTGTACGATCCTCCTTCTTGTTCTCCAATCACTACTACATCATCGATAGTCTTTCCTTTTGGCCACATGATGACTTGACCATCTATAAATGCAACCCTTATTCCTTTTGCATGTAATGCAAATATGGAGAGAAGGTTCTTCTTGAGACTTGGTACAAACAATACATCTTGCATATTCATAGACTTTCCAGAGTCTAGTTTCTAGGAGGATTCCCCACTACCTTTTATTGGATATTGGTAGTCATCTCCAAGCTTCACCTTGTGAGGTGATTCATGTTCTGAAATTTTTACAAAGGACTCTTTGAATCCTATCATATGTTTGGAATCCCCACTGTATATAAGCCAATCATTGCTTCCATGTCTAATATTTCCCATGAGAGTAGAAATCAAGACATAGTATTCATCACTTGAAGAGTCTTCACTTTCATATTGGGTTCTCTTCTTGGATGGTTCATCATCCTCTGCAGCATGAGCATGATGTCTTCTCTTGTTTCCCTTTTTCTTATTTTGTCTTTTAGGACAATCTTCTGCAAACTGTCCTACTTAATCACATGTATAACATCTGCTTCTAGACAAGTCTTTTCTAGAGTTAGTTTTAGAAAAATGCTTACCTCTGGAGTGATGAGAACTTATTTTGGTTTTCTTGGAATGTACTATGAGAGCTTGATCTTCACTTCCCATATTTTCTTCTTGAGTTGCTATCCTATATTCTTCTTGAGAGCATTCTTCCCATAGTCTGATGAACTTGAATAACTTCTTTCTGGCACATATCCCTTGAATAAAGGAGTCCCATGATCTAGGGAGACCATTCAAGGTGGTCATCATAATCTCATCATTTTCCACTTCTTCATCTACTGCTTTCAGTTGTTCCTTGATCTAAGAAACTCTTGTGAAGTAAGACTAGATGGTTTCTGCATTCTAAATCTTCACATTCTTCAGTTGGTTTCTCAGAGTCATCTTCCTATTTATGTTCTTCCCTTCAAACAATTTGGTCAGGGAATCAAGCATGGCTTTAGGTGTCTTGAGGGAGGACACCAATGGTATGAGGTGATCCTTGATAGAATCGGCAATGATCCTCTTTGCCATAACCATCTTCTTCTTGTGTAAGGCCTTAGCCTCATCTCCCTTTGGAAATGGAACCTCCCCATTAATGTAGGATTCCAACTCATTTTCTTCCAAGACCAGGGAGATCCTATACTTCTAAGCTCGGAAGTTATCAGCTCCCTCAAGCTTTTCATCAATATTGGTATGATGAGACATCTTAACTGAGAACCTCAAATGGAAATACAAAATATTTAGATCTTACCAGTTCAAGATGTCAGATCTGAATTTGGAGCTGAAATCCTGCAGTCCTCGTTCAAGAGCAGATTAGGGTTTTTCTTTTCCAAAGTTCTATCCAACCAAATGCTTTGAATTTGATTCCTAACTTCTATTTTGAGGAGGAGATCAATCCAAGCCTGGGCTCACTGAAAAATTCCACTTCTGTGGAAAACCCTAATTTCCAATAGTAGTGTCGGGTCCAAAACTAAAAAACCTCAGAATTGGATTCTGCTTCGACAGAAAGATGCGCCCTAAGGAGGAGAGCTATTCCAACCTTATTTTTTTGAAAATTTGTGGAGAGAGATCCACAAATTAGGAAGCCCTGGTTCCTGTAGCTACACGGTTTCTTCTTCTTGGGTTAGCTCTGATACCATGTTAGATTTTTAACATTAAGCTAGCATACCATTAGGATCTTTAACTGAGAGAACAACAAGCACATCAATCAAACACAAGAGACAATGAACATAGTGTTTTTCCTCTGGGAAACCATAAATAGAGAAAACCCCGCAACTTCCTCAGAGATAGAATCAACACCAAAAGTAAAACCCCAAAACAGTAAGATGATCTCCCGACAGTAGTAACCTCTTTCTTCCTTGCCCCAGTGTCTTTCTCTTCCTCGGCTATGCGCTACAACTGAGTGTGGATGAGTGTGTGCTAAATAGAGAGGCTAGCTCTCTATTTATACTAATTCATAACATGACTAAACCCTACTAGGGCCGACCTCTCTAGGAGATTCTAATAACCCTAGTGCCCTGAAACTGCAAGGACTTTAACCCTTGATCAATAGGAGGGCTACACACAATAACTTGACATGACTTGTTTACATTATAGATCTTCCTGGTAGGAACATCGGGGCATGACATGACTCAATTACATTACATATACATCCCAAAATAAACATCGAGTTACAATGCATAAGAAATATACGTGAATACATTTTGAAGTTACATATACATCGACACTATGGTCCTACCTCTAGTGAAGAATCAAAAGCAGAGGGCATTTCATAGACAAGTAACTTACCAAGATTTCTTCCGATCAAATATCGGGCTCCAAAAAATGTCTCCTTTTTAGTTGTGATATCAAACGGTTCCTTATTCTATCTATCCAATCGAATCTATAGGTGGACCCATCCTCTCATGTTGTGGCTCATGCACGGGTGACAATGAAAACATCAACGTCCTCTGTTCTGGGCTCTGTTGAGATCGTCACAACTGTCAACCCTTGATTCTAGTTCATCGATGGAATGTAGTTCAATGGAGGGTTCATAGGTTGATTCACAGTATGATTCTGAAGTGGAACTTGATTATGGGACTAATTCTACAACTGGTTCTGGTTTTGTAGATGATTTTGATTCTGTAACTGATTTTGATTCTGCAATTGAGGAACATTCCTGGCTTGACATCTTGTAATTAGATGTGGGAAGTTCTCGACGGTATGATCAATGGTAGTACAGTAGGTACATGAACATTGCAAGTGTGGGAAATTTCTCTGATAATTTCCAAATACCCCACAATTGTAACACTGGACAAATCTGCGACCTCTCCCTCCTCTTCCAAATCCTCCTCCTCTTCCTCGGAATCCTCCTTGCTACTGGTATTGTGGTTGAGCCATCTCCTGTGGGGGATTTGACTGCTTCTGAACATAGTGCACTACTTGAACATACTGTGACTGAGGATGATGCATCACTATTTAATTATACTATGGTTTTGATGCGAACTGTACCTGCGGTGCAAACCATGGCTACGGCTGCAATGGTAGAAATTGCATCTGTGGCAGTGGTGTATACTATGGTTGAGTTCGAGAGTTTACCACCTGAGGCTGCAGTTGTGGTTGTTGTACTGCACGATGATCTTCACCCTTCACAAAGTATGAATCATATGTCCTTTCCTGAAGCAGATCATATGCACAATAATTTTTATCTCCATTCCCCACAGATTGATAAAATGAACAATATAGGTTCGCTGGCTTTTACACCATCTTCTGCATATAGCTACATTCTTTGTTTCGGTGCCCATAGACTTGACATATGTGACACCATGGTACACTGACGCAACTTAGTGGGTTCAATTCCCCAAATAGCAGATAATTTCAGAAGTTAGGGTAGGTATATTTAGTGTGTCCATATGCGTGACAATGAGTGCACCAATCTGCGTGGTTCTCTTTCCCTTTCTTAATGTCTTACAACTGCAGCCTCAAGTTCACCGGCTGTGCCTAAATTTGGTTCATACCAACTACATTCTCCCCAACCGATGAGGCCTCTAACTTCATTGCAATCTCCAGATCTTCGCTCTATGTCATGATCTTCTATTGCATCAGTGGTTTCCTGATATGAGGTACCAAAGATGTGATAAACCATTCTTTATGTTGAACATTGCTCATATCAAAACTAACTCGTGCCATCAATGTATTGAACCTTTGATCGAATTCCCAAACAATCTCATTAGGAAACTGCTTAATCTCTTTTAACTCAGTAATTTATTGCGCCTCAGATTTAGGTTTCCGAAATTCTTCGATTAGTCCAATCTAGACTTCATCCAATTTTTATGCATGGGTTCCCATAGGAACCTATATAAATTTCATGTACCAATCTAGCGCACGAACCCATAGAGTAGTCTCCAATTAGCCTTTCTTGATGTCATCATCCATGGCCTGTCTAATAGTCCATACTTCCTCGCAGAGAAACCGATACTACTCGGGATGGCCAATCCCATTCCCATGAAACAAAGATCATTTCATTTCGTCGCCTGCCATCTTGGGCCTTCTTCCTGCAGATGTTGACCTACTATTAGAATGTTGTTGACACGTTGGGAAATTTGATGTGGAATTTGTGCTTCTCCTTGAGTTTGAAGTAGTGCGCGGAGGTGTGGGTACATTGATTCTAGGGTTTTATCTTACTGTTGTCCTGGGCATAGTTTGGGTCTGGTTTTCCTCTTCGTCATTGTAGGGTCGCTTCATCCCATGTGGTTTTCCTTCATGGTTTTGCATCTTGATCGCAGCAGGACCTTCCCTCGTCCTTTGCCTCTTCTCTTGTGAAAACCTTGCTCCTCCCCTCGTACAACCACTTTCTTCCTCAGCTTCCCTCACAATCTCATCGAAACTTGCATCCATCTACCCCTTACCTTCCCATTCATCTTCCCCCTTTAGTCACAATATCCAATGCCTCTGTACACTCGGGTTCTATTACTCGAGGTGCATCTTTAGTATACCCTTTTCATAGACAAGCATTTTATTTGACAATTGTAGAGACAACAAGAACCTACCACTGGGTTCATTGAAAAATTCCCTTTTTGCTTCATTGTAGGACTTGGTAGTGTCGACTGTAAACTCAGTGATATATCCTTCTAGGATACTATCCATTCAGACCTCAATAGCTTGCGATGCTCTGTTGTGAGTTTCTTGCAGTTCTTGGATCAATTAAGGGGTCCATGATGTTGGTTCTCCTCATTGGAAATTTTTCTTCTTGTATGTGAACTACACCAACCACTTGTACAGTATGATGGGAAACTCATAGAAAAAATATTCATGAAGACCGTCGTGTATGTATCTCGCCAACCACTTGTTCGGCGTCAGTCTAGGGTTCTAATTTTCTACTTCAACAAATTCTTGCAGCTTCTGATCTAACAAATATTGAATTTATGGTCATGTCGGATGCCACATCCAATATTAAACTTTTGGTCATGTCAGATGCCACATACCCTACTCTCAGTCACAACAAGGTCCCAAAAACTGAACCATTTGTTGGCGCAAATACAATGAACAAAACCCAGTTGACATGGGTTCCCACTCTATCAACACTCAACTCACTGTGATCTCCCTGAGCACTGGACTAGACAGGGTTTACCCTGTCCAGCAACACCCATGAAGCAGATGTAGTCTCACCCAAGATGTTCAAGGGAGGGCTGATGGAACCAAGTCTCCGTAAAAGGGAAGAGGACTATGGGAATCAACGATTCATCAAATTATTTATCAGATCTAACCAATTGTTTCATCATTCACAGAACCATTCATCATCACTAGTCGAAAGATTGCATAATCCATTCATAGCAGAAGCATCATATAATAGAAATAACCATACTTCCACACAACAGATCTACGAAGATAACCTCATTCATAAGCAGTAAACATTGCATCATGGATCCATGTTGCACATACTCGCCATTGGATTGTAGAAATAGAAATAAAAGACAAAAATAGACAAAAGACAACAATATTTCAGATCAACCTCGTCTCTTCATATTACTTCTACGCAATAAATCAGATATCCAAAACAGACAGCAATTTAACCCTCAATCATAAGTCAAAAGATTCAGATTACAATCGATGATCATAACCAATAGATCCCCCCTTACATTCACAATTCTTCTTCTATTTATAGGCTTGCACCTTTACATTCATGGTTCACTTCTAACTAACTCCTAGCTGATTCTACCAGCTAATGACCAATATCCACAAAATATGGTCAACAAGTACAAAATGTGACACAAAATATTTAAAAATAGTCTATCTTCTGCCTTGTGCGATATCTTTGTCTTGCCCGGTGTCTTCTGGGCTTGGGAAGCATCCGCAATGTTGCGCAACTAACTGATCCTCAACCCCTTGCCAACATATATGTGTATATTGTTTGACTTTTTGGCATGTTTTTGGCTTTTTAATATGGTTTTGAGTTTCTTGTCAATATTTTTTATACCACGTTTTGGTTATGCAGATTCCATGGCTTTTTATGGTTTCGCTGATGGCGTTTGCCATTATACCTTGAACCTTGCTTTGGATGCTTGGGTTTTGTATTCCTCGAAACATGATTTAGTTAGTTCAAGGGTAGTTTGTATTGGTCCAGCTACCAACAACATCGCCGAGTATCAGGCAGTGATAGGTTTGTTGACCAAGGCTGCATCTCGGGACATTCATGACTTGTTAGTATTCATGGACTCACAGCTAGTGGTTTGTCATTGGAACCACGTTTACACCATCAGAAAATCCACACTTATTTGTCTTTTCAAAGAGAGCGTATGTTAGAAAGGTCATTCAAGTCAATCACTTATGGGCACATTCCTAGGTCTTACAACATGGTTTTCAACTCATTGGAAAACTACATTTTAAACTGGTATATTGCCCATACATGATTGTTATAAATAAAACATGGTCCATTGTAATTTTAAATAAATAGTAGAAGACATGTAAAAACTCATGTAAATATAATTTTCCATTTAAAACACATATAAACACCGTAAATAAGTATGTATATATATATAAAGTGTTTTACAAAAATAATGGTCAAGAGACCCCGACTGAAGCGCTCTGTCTTTCAGATCCAGAATGTCAAAAATCCTAAAGCTAGTTATCTTTCAATGTATAAATCATGTGGAATGTCTAATGGTGCTCATTATTGCACATAATATACCTAGCTACCCTATGGAGCAAGCAGCTGAAATGACCTGACACTCCAGCTGTGTGTCTCTCGTACCTCCTAGGGAGGTCATCTACAGCAGCATCTAGAATGTCTAAAGTCAACTGGTTGAGGTTATCCTCCAACTTGATCAACTCACCATCCCACTTGTGTACGAAGTGAGCCCCGAATCGCCTGTCCATTGGGGATGAACCCCATGTTGGGCATCTCCAACATCTACATGAAAACATTAGGTCTCTTCATCATTCATAAAAATCATAAAACATGGAAATACAAAAATAATCAACATATTGAGCTTGTTTCTTACCAATTTCACCCCATTGAGCATCAACTGGTAAAGGTATATCTAGATCTCCTTGAAATTCGGTTCCAGCATAAGTATAATCCTTGATCATGAGGATCTGGTCGTCCAGCCAATGGAAGAAGGGATTCCCGTACTTGACCTGGGCTCCACCACCTCCAGTGTGATCCATGATCTCCACCCACCACGGCATGCAGGGGTCTTGAGATCTCATATCAATAAATACCACCTATCGTCTCAGGAGAGGTACCCTCTTGAAGAAGAAACAAGCCAGGATAGTACCATAACCAAATTGTTTCATTTCCCCCTGTTGACACTTCGTCAGTTGACCCTTGAACACGACAAGCAATGATTCGACCCAGTTGAAAAATAGTAGGTTCCATGGCCTCCAGGGCATACAAAATATGTGCCTAGGAATATTGGTGAGCCCCTTGGCTCCCAAAAACCCTCTGCATGGTGAAGAGAATGGTCCAAAGTGGAAAATCCATTACTTCCTTTATGGGGATCTTCTTTCCCGACATTTTAATGTCTGGATAACAGTGAAGAAGTATGATTTCTTGTGTGGTAATGTCTCCCCCTCGATATCCTATCAATGAAATGGGATCTCCATGCCTAGATAATCCGGTAAGAAAATAAATATCTTCCACCTCCATAGTGAGAATGTGGCCCCCCATCTCAAAATGTTGTTCTTTTGGGTTCCACATCCGCAAAATGTGATCTAGTAGTTTTACATGGGATATAATACTGGGAGCCTAGAAGAATTTCAAAAGTCCACAGGCCCGTAGTGTAGCTATAGAAGTTGAATCTACCTCAGCTCGGGCATCATCATCCTCATGCTGCCTCTCTTTCCACACCACCATTTTGACTGTAATAACCTTCCAAAACAATAAATGGAACAATTAGACACATAATCAATCTTTTTAAATGCTTCAAAATCACTATTTTGGATAGCGTATCCATTTTTGGGGCATATTTTCTAGCACCGCATCTGTATCCTTGAGACAGAGCGGTGCCACCACTTGTGCAGGTGCAAAAAGCATGGTTTTCATTGGGCATCACTTTTCCTGCAAGGAAGAAGCACGTTACCCAAGAAACAAATTTTACCCTTGGGTAAAAATCCCCAAAACTCAATAAAAATTCTTGGAAAACAAAAATTGCAACCATTAAAATGATGATAAATTTTTTATCTCCTACCTGAGACTGATGGATCAGAAAATGGATGGGTAATGGCACCAAAATATCCAATTGAAAATCTGCACACAGTACTCCAAATGGCTCTCCAAAACTTGGTAAATGGTAAAGGAAATATTTTTACTATGTCATTTGACTTTTATATGAGATTATTTAGGGTTTTTATATTATTTTAATATTTTTTAATTGTTTTATTAAGAAATGCCCTTTTATATAGTTATAAAAGTCATTTTTTTATATTTTTGGGAAGCTAATAGTCTTTTAAAAGTTCTTGCAGGGACAAAACTGAATAATACTAGCTATGGGTAAGTTCGTTTTTTACTTTTTCATACTTCCGTAAAATGGAAAAAGTCATAGAGCGCTCATTTCGATACTTCGATCGTGCTCTTTAAACCTAGTGTCAAAGTTTCGAGTCATTTTCGCTTCTTTTCAAGTTCGTTAAACCTGTTGGTCGCGAAAAGAAACCCTAATGGAGTCTTCTTTAAACTCTTTTCAGACTCCTGAAATGTGAAAGTATTGTCGAGCAAACTTGTCTTCTTCACGCTCATAAAATTACTTGAAGAGTCATCTTTCCGATAGTAGTTTACCCCTTTTTCGGTTAGGATTGACTAGTTACGAAAAAGGAACGCTCCAGCCAATCATGACTGGAAGAGTTCTCTTGGGTATTATTCTATACTTTTTCGGGCCCTAGAGACTAAATTGCATGAAAAAGGACCTTTTGGAGTCTTCTTTCATTTTCGTTCAGACTCTCTGAACATGAACGATACCAAGTTAACTTTCAATGGAATCGTTAAACTAAACACTGTGAGAACCTCTTTTGTGAACGAACCCCTCATTTCTTAGGTTCATGAAATATATGAGAATGGACTTATCTCCAGATAAGATTATTAATTTGTCATAGTTGTCTAGGAACTGAAAACAAAGTCTCACAAAGAATACAGACAAATATGCATAAAATTGGCAAAATGGTGCTGCAATGGAAGGAGCAGCTCTGTATAATCAATGAATAATGAATAATACAATGCAATGATCATGCAATATGCATGAATGCCAAGACAATTTGAATTCCCAAGTAGGTCATTAGAATTTAATGAATGGGTGTAGCTTAATTGACTGTTAGCCACAATAAACACACTAGTTAACCAACTGATCAAGTGTCGATTGACTCAACTGAGTCCTAACTGAAGTCAGAGTGCAATGAATGACTGAGTCTAATTGAAAGTAGCTCACACACATGTCACTACATGCCAACCAATAAGTGGTAGTGCATCAATAACTTCAATGAACCCTGATGAGGTTAACTGAAGTCGAATTGGCCATCAGAGGTGGTTGTTGGTGCCTGTGTTAGCTCCAATTCATAAATAATAACTAAATATAATTAAATAATGAATGGAGGTGGCTTCACCACTTAAATTAACTAATTGTAACCATCATTTATCAATTAGGTGGATTTATGACACTCAGATCACTCCCGGAGTGATCCAGTTGGCCTCCCCAAATGAAGGAGAAGGATTAGTTGGCCTCCTTGACTGAAGGTAGGCATGGGTGTGCTCATGTTGATGTCATACAGTGATCATCTAATGTCAATTAAGTCAATAAAACTTAGGATAGTGGTTTAACAAGGCCAAATTGACCAAATTGAGTGTGCATGGTGGGTAAATGTCTCTAACACCCCTCCTTAAGCTATACTCAGGAGAAGTAGAAACATAAAGTGCATGAAATTCTAGGGCCCCAGAAACTAAAGCAATAGGTCACCCTGTACAATAATGAAACTCAAACAATGATCAAGAAATAAATCTAAGTGAGGAAAAGAGGGAAAACCTAGTGGGAAACCCCCCCCCCCTTAAGTTGAACACTGAAAGTAGTCTGATCACCCTGATGAAATCACCCCCAACAGTGAATGGAGGTAAGTGAACTTCTTTCTTGAAAAGCTCTTGGTGAATATTTCTGCAATCTGCTCATCAGTCAGGTAGTATTGCAGAATCATGGTCATGTCATGCACTAATTCCCTGATATAGTGCATCTGTATCTTTACATGCTTGTTCCTCTGCCTGGTCACTGGATCTGTGGATATCTTAATAGCACTTTTATTGTCACAAAAAAGGACAGTGGAAAAAGTACTACCAATATCAAACTATGAAAGAATTCCTTGCAACCAAATAGCTTGGATGAAAACATTCACCGCTCCTCGGTACTCGGCCTCTGCTGAAGATAATGCTATGGCGGCTTGATTTTTTCTAGACCAGAAAATGGGGCCACCATGAATTATGAAGACATATCTAGAAGTATACTTCTGATCAGCAAAATCACTCACCTAATCGAAATTTGTGTAACCAACCAGCTCTAGCTCGGAGTCTGCATCATAGTGAATGTCGTAGGTCCTAGTTCCCTGAATATAATGGAGGATCCTCTTGGCTTCCTTCCAATGAATATCATGATGCTTCTACATTTATCTTGACACAGCATTCATAGCATAGCAGATATCAAGCAAAGAATGAGTCAAGTAGAGCAAGCTACCTATCAACTATCGATAAATAGTACAGTCCATGGGAGGTGTACTTTTTCCTTCTTCAAGGATGATACCTGAAAGGAAAGGGAATGGAGAAGCATTAAATTCAAGCATGTTAAACTTTACTAACTGGTATGATATGTATTTTTACTGAGTGACCATTATCCCATCAAAATTTTGCTCAATTTCAAGCCCCAGAAATTGTTTCAAGATCCCCAAATCGCTCATTTCAAATGCATTGTGGAGAGCAGTTTAGATGACTGAAATAGAAGTAACTGTGCTACCTGTAATAAGTAAGTTGTCAACATATAAAACAATAATTATCAAATTACCATCATACTTTTGTATATACACATTTTGATCTGATTTACACCTTTGGAAGTTTTGCGAGAGAAGGAAGGCATCCACCTTGGAATACCACTCTCTTGGGGCATGTTTTAACCTGTATAGTAACTTCTTTAGCTTGCAAACCAAAGATGGATCATAAATGTAGCCCTCAGGATGATTCATGTATATCTCCTCATGAATATATCCATGTATAAATGCATACTTAACATCCATATGATGCACTTCCCAGTGCTTAGATGCAGAAATTGCCAAAACTAGGCAGATGGAGTCCATTTTTGCAACCGGTGCAAAAGTCTCATGGTAGTCCACACCTTGGACCTGGAAGAAACTTTTTTCAACCAGAATTGCCTTATATTTTTAGGTTCTTCCATCAGCATAAACCTTATTCCAAAACACCCACTTGCATTGAACCAATTTCCTCCCCGGAGGAAGAGAAACTAGCTCCCAACTGGTGTTTTTCTGAAGAGAATTCATCTCTTCATCCATGGAAACTTGCCATTTTGGATCCTTTCGATCATGGTAGTAAGAATTAGGGTTTTAAATTATAATCAAATAAAAATATTCGAACAGAAAATAATCAGGACAAGAGAGCACAATACCTTCTCTTTGGAAATTAGACCGGGTTCTCCTTGGATCATCAGGATTTCCAATGTTATCTCATGCGGAGGAGAGTGTCTGTCGAGCCCCAAGTTGGGAGATGATTTTGTACTTTAGGTTCTGATTCAGAATCTGATGTTTTCTGTACACTGATACCAGAAATCAGAATATCCAAATCAGGGTCATCACCCCCAATTACATCATCCAAATATTCAGTAGAATAGGAAGGAAATTCAGCAGTTTTCTCCTTCACTAGTTTTGCCTCCTGAAGAGGCTTATCAAACTTGACACTCATTTAAATGATGATATGTTTTGTTTTGATATCAAGTAGCTTGAAACCTTTTTATTCATTAGGATATCCAATAAACAAACATTCTATGCTTTGCGGTTGCAAAGACCTCCTTTTATCAAGTGGAATTCAGGCCCATGCAGTGGACCCAAACACCCACAGATTCGACACATCCGGCTTGTGTTCGAAGTATGCCTCGAAAGGGGTATTCCCTTTCATATATGAGTGTGGCACTATATTCTAAATATGTTATTCAGAATTCATGGATTCATCCCACAAATTTTCATCCAACTTCTTTGATTCCAACATGCAGGTGGTCATCTCCTTGAGAGACCGATTCTTCCTTTCCGCTACACCGTTCTGCTGGGGAGTGTAAGCGACTGAATGTTGGATCTGAATACCATTTTGGGAACATATATGTAGTAAATAATTACTGACATACTCCCTACCATTATCATATCTGAAAATCTTGATCTTTTTTCCAGATGCATTCTCAATCAAGGCGTTCAATTCAGTGAATTTTTCCAAGACTTCCGACTTCTTTTTGATAAAAAAGACCCATGTGTATCTGGAAAAGTCATCAATGAAAGTCAGAATGTACCTTGATCCATTCATGGATGTGATAGGAATGGGACCACTGATATCATAATGTATCAGTCCCAAGATGCATGATGCTCGGCTTGCCTTCCCTCGATCAAACTTATGCTCAGGGTGCTTTCCAACAACACAGCCCTTGGAAATTCCAGTGGTAGCTTTGATGACTGGGAGGCCTTCAACCATAGAATTCTTCTGTAATTGCTGCAAGTATTTGAAGTTCATATGGCTGAACCTCTCATGCCACACTCTACTAACTTCATTTCCATGAGTCAACAATGCAGTGGGATTTGCATCCACCACAAAATGGGAGAACTCGTAGGATTTTGCATGATGGTTTGCAAGGCCTTTCGCTACATTTTTTCTGGATGCAAGTTCTGTGATCTCTACATCATCTAGTATAAAGGAGACTCTCTTAGGAACTCCTGTATGTGTCATTTGATAAACACTTAGGAGGTTTAATGCAAGAGATGGTACATACAGAACATTGGAAAAATAGCCATGCTCAAGATATACAGTACCTTGTCCTTTAGATGTGATTGTGGACTCATCTCCCATGTGGATGGGAATGGATTTTCCTGTCTCCAAAGATGATAAGGAGTCTCTTTCATCCATCATGTGGTTCGAATCTCTAGAATCTATCAAGAGTGCTTTGGAATTCGAAGTGCTTGCCATGAGGGAATGACCTCTTTCATGTTGCGGTTCCCAATCTTGCTGATCTCTCCTCCAAAATCTTTCCAGAATATTGAGTGATTTTTATCAAGAAGAGAAGTAGCTTCATCAAGTTTCTTTTTCATGCAGGCATGTTCAAGGTGGAAGCCCTTCTCACAGTATGAACACTTGACTTTTTCCTTCCCATGATGCCCTTTGCCTTTGTTCTTTTTCGAGCTGGAAGGCTCTTCCTGCTACTGGTTTTCAACTTTAGGATTAGGAGCTTTGAATTTGGATTTTGGGTTCTTCTGTTGCTTTCCTTTACCCTTCAGATATTTGGGCCCCGAGACATAAAGGGCTTGATTACGAGAGAATCTGATGATCCCCATCTGGACAAGATTATCATGTTCACTTGTTAGGGACTCAATGAAGGCATTGAGTGAAGGCATATTCCATCCAGGGGTTGTGAGATTCCCCACATGGAATGTAGAGACAAACATTGAATAATTAGCTCCAAGTTTAGAGACTATGGTGAGGATGAGCTGATCATGTTCCTTCTCCACCTTACATTGCTTCAACAGTAAGACAATGTGCTTGAACTTTGTGAAAAAATAATTTAAGGTCTTGAAATTGGAAGGTTGGAGAGACATCAACTTGTTTTCAAGATGATATACTCTCAAATCATCCTATTTTCCATACAGGGTTTCCAATTTGTCCCATATTTCCTTTGGAGTATTCAATCCTGAGAGATGGAAAAGAAGATCCTAAGAAATAAAGAGGCGCAAGAATCTAAATGATTCATCTTTCTTGTTCAAGAATCTAGATTTTTTTGTCATAGAAGCAGGCTCTTCTTTAGTGTCCATGTGACCCTATAAATTCCTCTAGCATCTAGCTGGATCTCCATGTCTCCTTTCTATGAATGGAAATTGAATGGAGTCAAGAGTTTTACAGAAGAAGCCATCTGAAACTGCTGGAGCGAATGCTTTTCACCTGTTAAAACCTGCAAATCACAACAAAAGGGGCACCATAAGGTCATACAGCCTACACATTTTATGCTTTCATCACACCCATCATATTTAATCAAGCAAGCTTGATCAACAATTCCTTTACTTGGGGTATTATGTGGTAAGCCTTGGCTTCTAGTGTAGTGCTGGAATTTTGAGCTTTTGCTCAATTTTTCATGCAAGATCTGTCAAAAACTTTGTTTTTGAGAGATCTAAGCTTCATCCCACCATGAACTATGATACCATATTAATTTTTCACAGTGTTCTAGGAATTGAAAACACGGTCTCACAAGAATAGAGACAAATATGCATAAAATTGGAAAAATGGTGCTGCAATGGAAGTAGCAGCTCTGTATAATCAATGAATAATGAATAATACAATACAATGATCATGCAAGATGCATGAATTCCAAGACAATTAGAATTCCCAAGGAGGTTATTCAAATTGAATGAATAACTGACTGTAAGCCATAGTAAACACACTAGTTAACCAACTGATCAAGTGTCGATTGACTCAACTGAGTCCTAACTAAATTCAGATTGCAATGAATGAATAAGTCTAACTAAAAGTAGCTCAGAAACATGTCATTGCATGCCAACCAAGAAGTGGTAGAGCATCAATGACTCCAATGAAACCCAATGAGGTTAACTGAATTCAAACTGGCCATCAGAGGTGGTTGTCGGTGCCTGTGTTAGCTCTAGTTCATAAATAATAATTAAAAATAATTAAATAATTAATGGAGATGCATTCACCACTTAACTTAACTGATTGTAACCATTAGTTATCAATTAGGTGCATTTATGACACTCAGATCACTCCCGGAGTGCTCCAGTTGGCCTCCCCAAATGAAGGAGGGGCCTTAGTTGGCCTCCTTAACTGAAGGTAGTCATGGGTGTGCTCATGCTGATGTCATATAGTGCTCCTCTAATGTCAATTAAGTTAATAAAACTTAGGATAGTGGTTTAACAAGGTCAAATTGACCAAATTGAGTGTGTACGGTGGGTAAATGTCTCCACCAAAGATATAACGAGTGTTTGTTACACTCTTTGGACTCGTAAAAATGAAAAGAGGCACTCATCAATCATGATGGGGAAATTAAGGGAAGGGAACTACTTCATTTAGCTAATAAATGGTAGTTATTAGTCACCTTTGGACATGGCACTTGTATGCATTTCATTCAGTCGATAGGGTATTCATCTTGCTTCCAAGTCGATCCAGTTTCATGAGTCATGTCACTCCTTTGAGTCTTTCAAAGAATGCATCGTCCACTGTCACATTATGTCTTGGTATTCATCTGGTCTAGGTCAATGCTTCCAATTATTTGGTCGCACTACCCGATGTTCAAAGGAAAATTTAAATATTACCTATGCAATCTAAACAACCTTTGTGTTAGTACCTTTTGAGTCAGTTCCTATGGTTACAGTATATTCAAAATTCCAGAACTTTGTTACAAGTTTCATGTCGTTGATGTGGGATTCATCATGGCCCTCCTTCAATGAGACTATTCTTGTCAACATCAGATCATAATTTAGGAATTACTCATAGAAACAAAAATTTAGTACCTTGATATCTGTATGCATCAATGACAGATCCTCTCGCTTTTGACATAGGTTCACATAATTGACCTTTGATTGAAAGATTCGACTAGGTGTTCAACATCAAATCATCTATTCAAACTTAGAATATTGTACTAGGGTACCCTGAGAATCATTGACATCAATAGTGAACTCCCTCGCATTTGTTAATGGTTCTCATCATTGACTGGTAATCAAGTGGTTTCTACCATGTTCAACATCAATACATTGTAATCATAGGGATAGAATTGTACTTTGTGGAAGATGAGATGAAGAACCTAGGTATTTTTTAAGCGCTCATTTCTTTTCCCAGGTTGCGATGGAGTATTTTGTATAATTCCTAGCATGGATCAACATCTGTATGGTTGTGGCTATGCTCAAATTTGTGTCCATTTGACATAGATCTAGATTGTATGTCTGGTATCTATGTCCACATTTGAGTCTTTCTCGCATGGATCTACGTTGTATTCTAGTAGCCATGTTTATTTGTTTCCCTCATGGATCTACCTTGTATTGGCCTGCAGCCATGATGATGAATCATTTGGTTATGAGTAAAAAATTATTGATGTATTGCAGAAGCCTAATTGATGATTATCTTTGATCAAGCGATTTCTTGCCTCGAAGTGATAACTTTCTCTTTAAAATCTCTCGCATATCGTATCCCTCTATCCTCTTGCTTTGGGGGGAATTCTGTTACACATAAATCTCGTCATTATCATGTGTTGAGGCCTAAAACATCGGAAATTTTCCCTCAAATCCAAAATTGTGAAGTTAGATGGTGGCCCAGACTCCTCTTTCCATATTTGATTCGAGTACTACCTTTTCTCTTAATGCAAGAGGTGCTGCCCTCTTTAGTAATTCCCATTGTCTCTTGACAATAAGTGGTGCCACTACTTCATGCCTTTAATCAAAGATTGGTCCCACCCTAGTAACGCTCTGTTAGCATGGAAGAGAAGCGGTGCTTGAGTTAAAAAGTGAAAAAGAGAATATCCCGTGAATCTTATCGAAGGAAGACTTCGTGGCACCCTCATCCCTACTCCTGTGGACCACCTAGACTCAATATCCTCCATTATTGGATCTCCCTTACACCTCACCCACCAATTACTCAGCCATCCCTATCCTCCCAAGGCCTATAAAACCTGGAAGATCCCCCCTGGTTGAGAGAGAGAAAAGTTCTGCTGTTGAATTGAGATTCTGGCGTACTCTAGGGTGAGCATAGGAGGAGCAAGTTGGAGATTTTGAGGACAATTCATGGCATGTGAAGGAGCATCACAACACTAAGGAAAAGGTTGTAATATTTCATCTTCATTATTAATGCAAATTTGGTTCCTTTCCTGTAAAATGTGTTATCTTTAAATCAATTCAGTTTTTTACTGCATTCCTTAGTCACTAGTATAGAACTGTATATTATGTTCTAGTATATTTTATTTTGCTTGTCTATTTGATGTGTTTGTGCAGGTACATCCATGGAGATTCATCACCATAAGAGACACTTACATCATACTACAAAAAAACCAAAGGATTCATTCCAAATATCTACAAGCTCTAGGGGAAGTATTCCATCCTTGTTGTTTACCCATTTGTTCTTGATATGAACCATTCATTCCTAGAGGAACAAATCTTGTCTGCAAGAGGTGCAATTTTCCTAGAAACACCCACCCTACCAATTTTTTCAATCCAAAAAGTGCACCCACCTAGCTCCTTTGCATCCCATCACCCTTTTTTGAAATGGGGCATTGCTTTCATGCATTGTAATCCTACCTCAGCCGGGGGGCATGCTTACATCATTGTATTCATAGACTACTTTACAAAATGGGTCGAGGTTATGCCTACATATGTAAAAGATGGAAAATATTCCTCCCTATTTCTTTGTAATCACATAATCGCTAGTTTTAGAGTCCCTCAAGCCATTGTGATTGATCATGGTTCACATTTTCAAAACCAAATGATGTTGGGACTAAGTTCCAAACTAGGATTTCACCATTATAACTCCACACCCTAAGTGCCACTGGCTAGGTTGAAGCCATCAACAAAGTGTTGAAAACCATGCTTCAATGGATGGTGAGATGAGCTAAGTCGAGTTTCCATTTAAAATTATTTTTTGCATTATGGGATTATAGGACTACCATTAAGACATATACAAAATTCACGCTATTGTATGGGATGGAGGCTACTCTCTCGATCGAATGTGATATTTCTTCTCTGGAACTTTTCGTAGAACAACTACCCAATACCAATTCATAGGAATAACGGTTCTTTTACTTGAAAAATATTGATGAGACTCGTCGAGATACCATTTTACAAAATGAGGTACATAAACGAGAAATTAAATATCAATATGAACAATCCATTCAACCTCACCTCTTCAATGAAGGTGACCTAGTCTTGACATATGACCAGAAGCACGATAAATTGGGAGGTTAAAAGTTGGGATCCATGTAGCATGTGCCCTACATTTTTAGTCGCATCTTAGAGAAAGGATCCTATGAACTGAGAAACTAAGATGGAATACCCTTGGGTGAGCACCGAAACAGGATTTACCTTAAGAGGCACTATGCCTATGCCATCTAACATAGATACCTTATACATATTCTTTATAGATTTTGTTGTGTATAGATTGGATTGTTATTTTTTTGTGAATGTAGGATTTGTCTTAAGTAAGCATGCTTATATAGTGTTGTGTTTAAATGAACAGACAACCACTTTATCTTTGCAGATGGTTCTATTGGTTACATATTGAATCTTGAATCAGTGGATGGGGTACTGTATTCCCCTACTGTTGATTTAGTAAGATCGAGAGAAACTTATTTGGGTCCCTCTATGAACAATCTTACAGAATACCATGCAGTGATTGGGTTGTTAACTGAAGCTTTAACAAGTGATGTGAGTAAGGTTAGGGTTTATTTAGAGTCATAGTTAGTTGTACATCAATTAAACTGGGTCTATACCATCCGCAATCCCTTACTTCTTTGTATGTTCTAGAGGGTTCGACTTTTAGAGATGTATTTTGAATGGATTTCCTACCATCACATCCCAAGACATTCGAACGTAGTGGCTGATTCATTAGCGAATTATGTTTTGGATCGGTACTTAGCTCATGTTTGATGTTCATTTTTAATTTTTATCAAATGTAAAAAGATCATAAAAAGTAAACACATATAGGAAGCCATTCATGCACATACCGCATCACACACACACATCTATACAAATATTGTTTATATATATATATAACTGATACTAAGACAAAAAAATGAAGCCATAATCTTTTAGTGTACCCAAAATATGGAACCATCAAGTTTCTAGTACATTGAGAGGTCAAAATATGAATCTTAGAAGCTGTCAGTATATATACAATACAAAAATAGGAGGCACTCTGGACTAATCCTCATGGTCATGATAATACATAACATCATGAGCCACTATGCATAGTAGCCTCCCAAAACACCTTAATACTCCTACGATATGGAGCTAATAATGCTTGGGAAGGTTGTCAATATAAATATCGAGAACACCATCAGTCAGCCTCTAGAGGTTGTCTTCAATCTCTTGAAGCTCCTCCTCTTCCTCTACATTCTTGATGGCTATATCTCTAACCATCCCTCTCCTCTTGTACTTATGGGAAGCTCCTGTAGGTCTGGGTGGTCCAATTCCTTCAAATTAGTATTTTATGTCTTAGTATCACCAAAACGAGAAAAAAATGAGATATAATATAAAACAAAAAACACAATGAAATAGTATCTTTCTTACCTCAGGCGTCCCACAATTCATCCTCAGGTAATGGAAGATCAGGGTCACCCCTGAATTTAGACCCTGCATATGCATAGTCCTCTACCATCAATATTTGGCCTCATAACCAATGGAAGAAGATAAATCCATAGTTCATGGTGGGCCCTCCACCACCTCTGTGATGGGACATGGCCTCGACCCACCTCAACATATGTGGATCCTCAAGCTCCAACCTATTGAGAGGAACCTAAGGATATAACATAAGAACCCTCTCTAAGAAGAATGATACTACTACTGCCTCATAGCCAAAATGCTTCAACTCACCTCATCGACACTTCGTGATCTAGTCTTTTAGGCTTACTAATAGCCCCTCACTTTAGTTGAACATGGTTGGAGCCATGCACTCAAACACACAACATATGTTCTCGAGTAGTTTGATGAGAATATCTACTTCCTGCTACCTTCTTTATGGTGAAGTTTGCAGTCCTCAATGACTGATCTACTATATGTTTTATTGGAATATCCCCCCCACCCAAGGGAGCTTGTTATGACCACACAATACTCATCAATGAGGTCATCGACATACATGTCTCCTCCTCTGGGACCCATGAGTAATTCTAGACTTCCTCTCCTAAATAGTCCAGTTAGAGAGTATACGTGCTTGAATGGATGCATCTAACTCCCAAATTCTCCCTCTTCGTGTCTATTTTTGGCCATGTCATGTAATATTTTTCATAGGTCTTCAATCATGTCTGAATATTTCATACTTGTCATAGAATATTTCATCATTTATTGTCATAGAGTGCATGAAATCTCCTCCCAAATGGCAAACATTGTCTTCTAGTCTCTTCCTCTTCAATGGGAGTTACTCTCCTTTACTAATTTGAATTCCTTGTCTCATTGTTTGTTATTTGACACAAAACCATCCTCCAATAAATTTACATTACCCATGGATTCAAATTTGGCTGAAGATCATGCCAAGTGTGTGTGGAATCTAGTCACCCAAAGGATCCACAAGCTTCCAAGTTTCTTAATGAACCAATGCCACCTTATTTTCTTAGAATTTATTATTTTTGTGACCCATTTAAATGTTAATATGGTAAAATAAAGTCCTTTTGGGCCCCATATCCCCTTTATTACAAAATTTATGTCTACATCTCAACCTAGGGAACTAGTAGGTTGGTGAAACATTATTTTCAAGTATTCTTATTGGAATGGGGAGATGACAAAGTGGAGGTCAAGTTTGACCAATCTATTTTGTTAGCCATAGTTATTATAACATAATAAAGAGGAATCTAGGTTATGTCATAAAGATACAAGAGATCATGCAATTGGACTTCTCATCTTTCCAATGTGTTATTTTTAGGTGCAAATGGTGGGATAATTTCGACCGGAATAATGCAAATTAATATCATGATAGTGTGGTAATATGTATCAACTCTAAAAAGGTGTGGGATGAAAAGAATGAGCATAATGTTTACCCAAAAAGTTGTAGTCAAGTGTTCTTTTACCTGGATGTGTTGGGTAGGGATTGGTGGTCCGTACTAAGACACAATCCAAGATTAAAACATATTTTTGAGGAAAATATTGTTATCATTCCAAGAAAGGAAGATAATCCACTTGATGGAAATGAATAGGAAAGTTAACCAAACAATCTAATATTCCTTGTTAAACAATGATTCATTTTCCCACAAAATGGTCTCCAATGAAAGTTTGAAGCCCAATATTCTCATAAGTGTCTCTATTTACCACATAATTATATGGCTAAACAAAATACTTAGATAACATTTTGTATATTTTTTAACAAATCATTAAATAAATATTTTTTATATACATTTCTAAAAACGTTAACTAGGTTAATCCTTTAACCTATTCATGTTATATTTATATAAATTTATAGTGCTATCGATTACAATCAATATAGATCTATTTTAATATTGGATTTATAAATCATTTTGGAGGATCATTTAAAATATAATCTTTTGCATTTCCATCAACGCACCAAACATTGCACCATGTACCATTTCCATTAATGCACTAAACAATGCATTTAACTTCCAAAACTTCCCTTCATATAAAAACATCAATCAACAACAAACCACCCTATTATTTCAAGAGAGTGCAAGCACACAAAGTCATTAAGGTAATCGCCCTCTCACCACCATATTTTGCATATAAAAAGGAAACTCAAAAATATCTCTAGTCTATCAAAATAAGTTTTATTTGAAACATAAAAAAACACATAGGAAATGTGGCTAGCCTACAACATCTTAGATATAATTATGATTTTACAAACAAAGAAGAGGCAAATCTACACTACCCATATTTTAACTTAGTTTGTATCTCGAAACACCAATATGACATAGAAGGGGGAGTTAACCCAATGCCAAATTGAATAACAAGATATCTCAAATTTCCCTTGTTCAATATGCTTCTAAGCCTTGGGAATCCAATCAAACAAATTTGGTAAATGCTAGTGAATCAAGTTTTAGTCCTATACATGATGAATTTTGTTTTTTCTTCATTTTATGATGTTGGATATGAAACTATAACTATCATTTTTTGTGGTTGGATCCAATCTTGTGTGTTCACACGTTTACTTTATGAATTGGATGTAAAATTATGATTAATGGTTTCTCATTGTGTAATGGAAGCAGATTTTATATTGAGTGCATTTATAGTGTATTGAATGTAAAAAAAGATATTTATAATATGAGTGAAAATGGTTATGAATTACCTATCATGTTAATAACATTACAATATTTACATGTTATATGTTTCCACAACACATAAGTTATATTCATTTGAATCCAAATTAATCACTAATTTTTAATTTTTAATATATGAGTGGAATACGAATAATAGAATCCAATGATAACTCATGATATTTGTAACTTTATCATGACAAGACAATGACAACATTATTGATTCTTCAATTCATACATTTCTTTTTATATAAAGAGAACCATTTTTTAGAGAAATACAAAGAAAGTAATGACACACAAAAACATTGAAAGTATACGTAAACAATTGTGTTCCTATTGTTTCACATAATGATTTTGAATGAAAATTAAATTCACACTCAATCAACCTTAAAAAATACATACATTTAAGTCTCCACCTCATCAAAATATGGAGAGCTATTAGAAGGTCTCCACCTCTATAGTAGGTTGGTGGCACCAATAATATGTCACATCAATGACATCATATAACATGGAAGGATCCTCCATAAATATGAGAGGTATGGATCCCATAGGATCCATTTGACCTAAACAGGGTGCACTCCTTATCATGCCAACATCGCAGACAATTGATGTGTCACATCCTAGTAGAATCTACTATATAGAATGCATCACAGACTAGGTATCTGTAACTGGGGTACCTCCCTAGCCTCATCCCATGTCCTCATCTTGCTGGGGAGGTTCCTCGACAACATGAATGTCAATATATGCAAAATAGTACATAACAATAATTAGTCAATTTATTTAAACAATTTAAATAAAATTTTACAACAAACTTCATATGCATTAAATTAGACAATAAAATGTGACTATATTAATAAAAAAATAACACTACTCTTTCCTATGTCATATGGTGGTTCATCCTAGGTAAATAGGATGTTGGGACATCCTTTCCAATCTATCACTTCATATGGGTACAACACAAGAGCCATGGTGTAATCATCCTCACTGGAAATCAACTCTAGTGTCTTTATAGCGATCCTACCTAGTGTTAACACTAAAAATTGTTCACCTAGCTCTCTATGGTCTAAGACATAATCATACATCATATTCCCACCATTATCTCCTTCATTTTTACCTTTAGAATTGTATTTCCACTAAATATGGTCCAAAACATCATTATTCCTTCCCCATAAATGAAAAGAAGATGAGCATTTATTGTGATTTATCCCCACTCTCTCCAAAAAGGACCAAAAACCCCTAAAAATGAGAATGGGTCAAAATACCATAGATAAATACTATGGAAAATAAAATACCATGGGTCAAAAACCCTTGGACGATCCTATAAATACATTATGAATGACTCCCCTAAAACACTTTTCTCCATTTGCTCTCAATCACATCATACACTTTTCCCCATTATTGCCATATTTTTCCATGTTGTTCCCCATGGTGTATGATGATCTTGCTCCATACCCATTTGGATCCATTCCCCATATGAAAACTATATGTGGAAGAGACTGTATACCAAAATCGTGGAGCTACGAGACCATTTCCTAGGACAGCTACAGTGTCCCAACTTCAAAAGAAGGTGTGTTGATTGTTATTTCTTGGATTAGTTAGTATTATATGTTAAAAAAACCTAAAAATATTGTTATTGTTGTTTTTATTTATTGCTATTATTGTTTAACTCTACCCTATGATCTGCATTATCTAGGGTAGGTGCTTTTGCACATAGCTGGGGAGAATTCCCCACTACAGTTTTGGCAACTCCACTCGATCGATCCATATAGATCTTTGTTTTTGCAGGTTTTTCTATTAGTTTTTTCTCCTTTGCTGGCTTCAGTAATCAATATCTGACCCCCTTGTGAAATATCTAAACTAGTGTTGCCTCAATTCCTCTCCCCGACCCCAGTCGGCAGCCATTTTTCAAAAAAAATCCAGTTCCGGTCGAGTTGCACTTGTTTGACCGAAAGTTGCAACCCAGTCGCATATTTTTTCCCAATAAGCACAACCCAAGTCATGCCTTTTCCCCTGATAAGTGTGACCTGGACCAGAAATCCATATCACTCCTGTCTCGGCTTTTGTAGTGACCCGAGTCACTACTGTGACTCGATTTTGTGCAACTTGTCGCATTTAATCCTCTATTTTGTGTGGCCTGAGTATTTTGACTTTTTTTCCCCCGATCACAACTATTTCCTAGTTCTGTGTGACCCTGATCACACCTATTCTGATGACAGGTGCGACCTGGAATTTTTCAGTTCATTTTGGTGTTTGATATCCTTGTTCTAGACCTAGCCTATTTATGTCTAGATCTGATCCATTGCAACCCCTTCGTTTGTTTTAAGGATCTATTTTCCTTGTATCTGAGCCTCTTGAGTTGGAATTCATAGTCGATACCCGCTACGTGTTTCCTACACCTTGGTAAGTTCCTTAAACGTTCATTTACTTGTGTTTATTTTATGTTCTCGAAGAAATTAGTTGTGCTTTTGCATGATATTTACTGCTATCTATATGCATTTATTTTGCATCCTGGTAGTGAGATTGTTTCATATTAATCATAGGATTGTTGTGGTTTATACACATCATTTTCACACATCTCACACCCTAAAAACAAAATGCTTAGTTCATGACCCCAATCTAGCCTTAAAAATAACATAATACAACCAACATTGTAACCTCATTTGAGGACAAAACAATACTATAGCTAAGTTAGTACATTGAGGATAGGAATCCAAACAACACCCCTCTGTCACTCACATCTTGAGACATAGTTGTTGTCCATTATGGGACCAAAATCCTCTTGTTCTTGTTGACACTGTCAAGGCTAGTCTGTCATGGGGGGCCTTTCTCTGCAGGAGTAAGCCGCAACGAAGGGGTTCCAAAAGTCAGGGTGGAATAATGCACTCCATCTTGTACTGAAGGCTAAACCTTAATAGTCCTCCTCCAAAAACCCAGTAGGGTGTCAAGGTCCAAATGGATTAAGCTCCAGGAAATGAACCAGATGTGTCCTAAATGAGGTAGCCTAGTTGTCATTCCTTCTAGGGCTCTTTTACCTAGAGATCCTTTTCTCTAGTGGGATTCTCTTAGCCTATTTATTCTTACACTTTGTATTGTTTGTCTGGGATTTCATCACCCTACCAAGGATATGATTTTTGAGGGGATTCCAACATGTCTAGGAGTTTTCTTGCACTCATACCCCATAGGTTAGTGAGTCATTTTTATTTCTAGGTAGTGCTGCTTCTTGTATTTTTGGCCACTTTGTTGTAGACTCTCCTTGCTATAAATATTTGTTGCAGTTTGGTTCTAAATATTTTTGTTGGCCTGTGAGACACCATTTGTACGCTCTCCTTCTGCACACTCGGTTGTAGTTAGGTTTTTTATCCTTCAGTTGATACTCTTGAGTTTCCATCCATTACATAGCACTCCATCACATAATCATAGCTCCACCATGTTACTCGCATAGGCTTAGGGGGAACACCCCTCAGTTCGGTTCTTTGAACTGTTACCGTTGAATCCATATTCGACATCGTTCACCACCTTCAGAGCCACACATGGACTCTGAGTCTGATTCAAATTCCTATCAATTCAAGCCTACCTTGTTCATTGCCCCATCTAGCCCCATGGATCGTGCACGTCCCGATCCCTTCCAAGGGGGGGTGGTTGGTAGTGGAATTATGTCTGTTCCGCCCATCATTACGGGTATCCCTTCCACCAGGTCAATAGGTCCTGGCCCTAGTGGACCTTTTTCCACTGCACACACTGCTACTAGCCCACTACCCACTAGTGGTGGCCCCACTCTAGCCACTATGGTTCCTACCATTCCACCATTTATACCTGGGGATAGTGGCCCTTCCACATCTGTTTCAACTATTCCTACCATACTAGTGACTATACCTACTGTCGAAAGTCAACCTTACTCACCCCCAGTCAACCATGGAAACTACATTCCTACTGGTGTCGACAACATTGCTGGCCCTTCCCAATCCACTTTCGGTTCTAGTCTACTTTTTATGGCTAGTCTCAACCTTCCTGACTTGAAATGGTTGACCAATGACCCCATTCATCATAACCCACTTTGGCCTCTTATTCCTACCAAAATCCCTTCAGACATCCCTAAGTTTGAGGGAAAGGCAGGGGAGGGCCCCCAAAACCACATCATGTTGTTTCACTTATGGTGTACATCTAACAACATAGTGGATGATTCTATTTGATTAATTTTGTTCCAATGCACACTCACAAGTGTTGCAGCCAAGTGGTACATTGAACTTCCACATGCCACCTACCCATATTTTTCCTCGTTATCCTCGATGTTTTTATAGTATTTCTAGTTACCCGTTTGATATGATGAGGGTGTGGAAATTCTATTATCCTATAGACAAAACACAACTACCCATATCATAGATCATATCCATCAATGGCGACGTCACCGTAGCTTGTGTAAGATCCAATTAGATGATATAATATTCCTAGATTGGTTCCTAAAAACCTTACTCCCCCCATCGCCAAGGACATTGCATCTGAATGCCCACAAACCAAGGAGGAAGTCATCCTAAAGGATCAATAGTTTGATCTGATATATGCCCAATCGATTTACTTGTATACCATTATACCCGATACTCCAAATGTCATATCCTCACGTTGAGATACGTTGGGGGAATCCTATGTTGTTGATGGAGTCATCGGCTCTATTACACATCATCCTCACATTTACTCAGCTTCTCCTCTGATGTCACCCCATTTTGGTAACATACCAATTATTTCCCAACCAGGTTATGCCCCTGATTATTCACGCATAATGGATCAGTCTGAAGCAACACCTTCCTATGTTCCTCCCGCACAAGCCCCTCATGTTCACATATCGACTTGTTCGACACACTTGTGTAATGGCCAAATGACTGGATTTGAAGCCCCACCAGTCGCTCCTTATTATTACCCACCACCAGTGCAACCTACTTCAGCTTTGGCCCTAACTCCTCCTGCTCCTCCAAGACAGGTCTACGCACAACAGAACCTTCCTAACTAACCCACCCCCAAAAACCAACAAGGGCATGGAAGGAATAAGAGTGATAGGAATCGGGGCAACAAATAGCCTCAAGGAGGTGTCCAATAAGCCAACCCTTTGAACAATAATAGAGCCGAACCCCCTACACGAAACCCCCAGTGACCCACTAGACCTAGGAAGTGTAATGTCCCTTTTTGGAATTTTATTGAATGACCAATTTTTCCAATTTTCCCTCAATTTCAACCTTAACTAGTTTCGATGTCTAGACCTCCAAATTGACCCAAATGCTTCCAAATTTTATCAGAAGGTACATGAATGATAATATAAATTAAATATTATGTTCAGGGATGTTTTATGACCCCCCAATTACTTCTTCAAATTTTTTTAATGTTGTTTTCAACTTAGGAGTCTTTACTAGCAAATTGGAGCTCCAATTCCCCCTGGATAATGCCGGAAATGGCTTCACAAATGATCCCAAAGTCACTCGAATTTATGAAACGAGGATGGGGATGTAAGGAAAATTTTAAAATTCTCATATGAATAATTTTTTAGTTTATACAAGCTGTTATGACCCTTTCCAAAACAACTCCCAAGTCACAATTTCAACCCTTGGGGAAAATGGACCAAATCTTCTCCCAATGCAATAAAAATGAGTAAAATGGATTTCAATGCTTAAATACTAAAAATTATACTTTAAATACACATTAATTTCAGTCCATACATCATACATTTATCATATATACAGTCCTCCATTTGGAATAATAATCATTACCATGGCATATATCAAAATAGAGTGGAAATGGTCATTGTTTGCTCATTAAAAGTCATTTTGACATACAACTCTTGGGAATTTCGACTTGAAAATTTCTGAAAATTAATAAAATATCATATTTAACTGATTACAATCAGAAATGGACAATTAAAGTCTCTCCCAATTTGAAATCATCAGCATTACAATGGTTCACAACAAGATAGTGGGGAAATGACACTATTTCTTCGTTGTTCAACATTTTTACATGAATTATTTTGGGTTCTTAGACCTGAGATTCTTATGAATGTGAAATATAGAGAATATATATCATAAAATAATATAATGGGCATTATAATCTTCCCCAAAGATATCCTCACCCAAAGTGCAATCTCTCCATTGGCATGAATATGGTGTGAAAACTGGAAATAGTTGAGAGAGAGTGCTGAAATAGAAGAATACACATTGTTTCATGTATCTTACACATGAAAATAATAATCTATTAAATACCTGAGTGGCCTCTCCAAACACCAACTTGGATGGAAATGTTTCACCCTCTAAATTGGCTAAGGCAAGAAAACTAGTCATCCACTAGCTCTCACAATTCACAAATGATAAAAATCCATTCTATTGGTTTATTCCTATATTTTATAAACATCATTATCCTTATAAGGTTCCCAATCCATCCACAAACTCAAGCCAATTTTAATTTGGGTGTGGGCTCAAGATTTTCCATGTGTCTTCCCTTTCCTGGCCTTCCATCTTCCCCCAATTTGAGTAGGAACCCATTGAGCTTCCCAAACTCACATGAGAGCTCTCTTAGATTCTCTATTTCGACCTGAAATGTCATATATGTCATATTTCATCCTTCATATCTGATTTTTTTCATAGGTGTCATAGCATCTTCATCATTGTTGTCATAGAGCTAGGGAATCTAGTCCAAGTGTCTCACTAGCTCTAAATTGACTCTTCCTTTCCCATGTAAGTTACATTTATTCTCAAATTAGACCTATGATGCATATGGCCAAACTTATTAACCTTATAAATCATACAAGAACCTTTGTGTTTCCCATGTATTCGAAATTGCAAGAGGAGGCTGCCATTTGGTACCAAATTTCTAGCTTGTGTGGGCCCCATAGTTTCCATGTGTCTCATTGCTCCATTTCCACTTCAATTTTCTCTTGTATTTATTTATTTATCTCCTTTATTAAATATTTATGCCATTCTAATGTTCAAACAACATTTATTTCCCCCCTTATTCCAAATCCCAAAGCTTCCACCCCCAACCTAGGAAACTAGTAATTTTTCTCCTTGGCAATTATTTGACCCTTAGCATCAATTTGGCAAACTATCATGAATATGGAAAATGTGATTAGGCCATTGTGACCCAATGAAAAATTTGGGACATGGCAAATCCTTCCTTCCCAATATTTATTTTTCTCAAGGAATTTCAAACATGGGTGTTGAAGAACCTGCTTTCTGTATGATTCTTTGAAGTTGCCACTGAGTTTCCCAACTTTGAGTCTTTGAGATTACATGAATATTTGAGAGAGGAACCATCATTATTTATTCTGCACTAATCTGATTAAAAACACTTTATTAAGTGGGGAATACATCTCCCATACTGCTCGTTTCCCAAAAAAATTGAAATCAATGGGGCTAAAAACTATCCCATGGTCCCATTGCTTGTATTGCACTCCAACAATTAAGAGTTCTCTCCAACCCATACCATTAAGAAAGAAAATTCTGGGATACCATTTTATTTTATGAATTATTCCAAACATCATGATTACATAATTTATATCATCAAAGTACATAATAACATAATAAAAATGTGCATCAAGGAGGTGCCTCATCAAAAAATCATGAAAGTGCTTATACCTCCAAGTAAGTATACCACCATTTTCCAAGTGCACACAAGCTTCAAGTGACCAATAAAATATGCTCCAATGACATAGGTGAGGATCCCATGTCCTATAATTTTGCTCCTAAAGAATGTAATATGCATCAAAATAATAATCCGCCATGCGTTCTTTCATCCAAGAAGTGAATGAATAACCTCCATCAAAATATTAACCAAATAAGGAGAAAATAAAACATGAAGAATTCAAGTGGCTCAAATAAGTCTCATCAATACATCCATGAATGAGAGAATCATAAATATATAACAAAGTATGTGGTTGGAAACAAAAAATTTCTCCAATCATAAATCTATTCACCCCAGTGTTGGATGAAGTTCCTCCAACATCAAATGAACCAAGTGTTGAGAAATAAAAACCTTGAGTCTTCAAGTGACTCCAATGCATATCATAGTTGCATCCATGTAGATGTGCATCATCATAAAGTAACAAAGGATGCTTCTACAAATGTGAATAAGAGTGTGCTCCAACCATGTCATCATAAAAAGTAAATCTAGGAGTTCCATACTCCTCATGTGGCACCATCAAAAAGAACCCTTCCACCCATACTTTATTGAGACAAATGCTGCAAAACATGGAATGGTAGGATGTAGGATAATGAACTAACCAACCCAAATGATCAGAAAGTGCAGATTTTTCATCATGGGAATGATCCATATGGGTAGTATCATGCCGCTCCTTAAAAAGTGTGAAACCTTTGTCATAGATTGGTTCCAATGTAGAAAAATCTTGCGCTTCTTTAAAAATTGCATAACCTTCATCAAGAGACAATTCAAGTTCCTCTTCCACAATATCAAGTGTTTGGATCTCTTCAAGTTCATATTCAAACAAACCAAGCACATTCAAATTTCTCCATTTCTCATGATCCACCATGTCATGAGAATCCTCCAAACAATCTACCATTTGACAATTTGAAACATATGAGGAAAAATAAGTGTCTTGCAACTTTTCAAGAAGTTGCTCATTTTGAATTGTGAGAGTATAAATAACTTCATTATTCTTCAAGTAGAATTCATGTAACCATTCACTAATATCAATGAAATTTTCTCTAGAAAAAATCAAAGACATGAAATTACCTTTGATGTTGCACATTGCTCTTTGAATCTTCTCGATGTCTTCAAGGAAGGATGGCTCCTCCAAGGAAGTAGCTCTCCAACAAGAATTTGAACCAATGCTTGAGTGTCTTGGAGTATTCTAAGGGCCTATTGGATCTTATTTTCATTCATATTTAAGGACCCTTCAATAAAATGAGGCTCTTTCAAATGAACCTCCTCATCTTCTTCCTTCTTGCTTGGACCAACTTCATGAAGCTCAAGTCGTGATGGGGAAGTTGATATTGTTTCTTCTTCAACTGCTATGAGGTCTTCATTTTCATGTTTAATGGAATTTTTTCTTGCATAAAATATTTAAAAAGTGATCTATATGTAACCAACATAGAGGTTTGATCACCCATCAGTAGGTACTCCTTCATAGTTCAAGCATCCCTCAGTAGATTCTCTTTGTTTCATATCCAAGGTGGAATGTGTCTCAAAATGATCTTCAGTATTTTCAATAGAAACTTCTTCATACTTATGTGATGTATCTTCAAATTTTTCAGAGTCACTTGGGAGTGAGTTTCGATCCTCTTCATGTACTACTTCTTCTACTTCACCTATTTTAGAACTAGGTGGTTCATGGGTCTTCTCCTTTTGCTCCTTCAAGCAAGATGATGCATTTTTCCCCTTGGTTTTATTAAAATAAATATAATTTTTCCAAATTTGGATAGCCAAAAATTCGAATTATTTCATAATATTCTTGGTCATGTCTTCAAGGATAGGTTCTATGCTTTTTATTATTTCCTCACCATCATATAAGGTTCCCTTTTCATCCATAGTCATATTTTCCTCTTCAACAAAAGCACTTTTGGGTTTCAATATCTAATGGTGGTACCTACCTTATTGTCCTCATAAATATCATACCACATCAGGTTCCAAGATCATTCTTTGATACCACTATGATGTCCCTTTTTGAAATTTTATTGAATGACCAATTTTTCCAGTTTTTTCCCAATTCCAACCTTAACTAGTTTTGATGTCTAAACCTCCAAATTGACCCAAATGCTTCAAAATTTTCTCAAAATGTATATGAATGATAATATAAATTAAATATTAGGTTCAGGGATGTTTTATTACCCCCCATTTACTTCTGAAAACTTGTTTAATGTTCTGTTCAAATTAGGAGTCTTTACTAGCAAATTGGGGCTCCAATTCCCCCTGGGTAATTGCCGGAAATGGCTTCACAAATGATCCCAAATTCACTCGAATTTCTGAAACGAGGCTGGAGATTTGTAAGGTACAGTTTAGAATTCTCATATTAATCATTTTTTAGTGTATACGGGCTTTTAAGACTCTTTCCAAAACAACTCCCAAGTCACAATTTCGACCCTTGGGGAAAATGCAACAAATCTTCTCCCAATGCAATAAAAATGAGTAAAATGGATTCCAATGATTAATTAATGAACATGATACTTGAAATAAAAATTAATGGCAGTCCATACATCATAAATTTATCATATATACATTCCTCCATTATAAATCATAAGAATTACCATGGCATATATCAAAATAGAGTGGAAATGGTCATTATTTGCTCATTAAAAGTCATTTTGACATACGAATATTGGGTATTCTGACTTGAAAATTTATGATAATGAATGAAATAAAGTATTTAACTATTACAATCATAAATGGACATTTAAAGTCTCTCCCAATTCGAAATCATCAGCATTACAATGGTTCACAACAAGATCGTGGGGAAATGACACTATTTGTTCATTGTTCAACATTTTTACATGAATTATTTTGGGTATTTAGACCTGAGAGTATTATGAAAATGAAATAAAGATAATATAAATCATAAAATAATATAATGGGAATTATAATCTTCCCCAAATAAATCAATATCTCACCCTAAGCGCAATCCCTCCATTGGCATGAATATGGTGTGAAAACTAGAAATAGTTGAGAGAGAGTGATGCAACAGCAGAATCCACATTATTTCCTGTATATTAAACATGAAAATAAGACTCCATTAAATATACATTAAATACCTGATTTTCCTCTCCAAACACCAACTTGGATGGGAATCTTTCACACTCGAAATTGGCTAAGGCAAGAAAACTAGTCATCCACTAGCTCTCACAATCCACTAATCACAATTTCAAAAATGATAAAAATCCATTCTATTGGTTTATTCCTATATTTTATAAATTTCCTTAGAATTCTAAGGTTCCAAATCCATCCAAAAACTAAAGCCAATTCGAATTTGGGTGTGGGCTCAAGATTTTCCATGTGTCCTCCCTTTCCTAGCCTTCCATCTTCCTCGAATCTGAGTAGGAACCCATTGAGCTTCCCCAAATCACATGAGAGCTCTCTTGGATGCTCTATTTCTACTTGAAATGTCAGATATGTCATATTTCAGCCTTCATATATTATTTGTGTCATAGTTGTCATAGAATCTCCATCATTGTTGTCATAGAGCTAGGGAATCTAGTCCAAGTGTCTCACTAGCTCCAAAATGACTCTTCCTTTCCCATGTAAGTTAAATTTATTCTTAAATTAGACCTATGATGAATATGGAAAAATTTATTAACCTTATAACTCATCCAATAACCTTCATGTTTCCCATGGATTCGAAATTGCAAGAGGAGGTTGTGATTTGGTACCAAATTTCTAGCTTGTGTGGGCCCCATAGTTTCCATGTGTCTCCATGCTCCATTGCCACTTCAATTTTATATTCTATTTATTTATTTAGCTCCTTTATTAAATATTTATTCCATTCTAATGTTCAAACATCACTTATTTCCCTCCTTATTCCAAATCCCAAAGCTTCCACCCCCAACCTAGGAAACTAGTAATTTTCCTCTTTGGCGATTATTTGACCCTTAGCATAAATTTGGCAAACTCTCATGAATATGGAAAATGTGATTAGGCCATTGTGACCCAATGAAAAATTTGGGACATGATAGGAAGAACCCACAGTTATAGACTAATAATCAGTGTGCCATCTGTAACACTTACAACCATTATACCCATTAGTGTCCTCACTTGACTCACGTCCACCACTTACTCCAAAATGATAGTCAACGTGACCCCAAAGTGGCTGATCCACCTCTGCCAAACCCATCACAACCAGGTCCTCCACCTATGATTCTCAAAAAACCCCTACCACACCAAGGAATGGTTGCAACCCATCCCTTGGTCCCACAAAATCCCACAACCGCTTTGTCTCTCAACCCATTGATCCTGTTGTCCATCACCTCATGACATTATCGTCTTATGTCAACCTCCAGACTCGACGAAACCAATATGGTTCCACCACAAAAATTGTTGACCCATTTGTAGAGTCTACCTACACCACTCCTGATATTCCTTTGCATATATCGATATCCTCTATCAATGGGAATTCCAAAGTCTCACGGTTCCATTTGTGTCGCATCGCGAAGAACACCACCACCAGAGTTGTGCTCAACTACAGTATTGTTGACGACTTTGCCCAGTCTCCCACAACCATGTCTTCTTTGGAAGTCCTCAAAACTTGTCCTTTGCAATGTAAAATACTATTATCCACATTAGGTGTCCTAAATCCCTCTGACTCTAGGTTGATCACCTTGGACCTAGATCAAGGGGAAACCCGGATGCCATCATTCGTTGCCTTCCAAGTTTCGGTCACGATCTGGAATTTGGTCATTCATGTATGCATCATTGATGAGGGGACATCCACCTATGTTATGTCAATAATTTTTTGGCTGAAACTTGGATCCCTAACCCTCCAACCTTCTTCCACTACCCTTCGTGCCTATGATGGTCGTTCTTCTCAACTATAAGGCATCCTCACGAATGTCCCTATTGAGTTAGCTAGAAAAACAATGTTGATTGACATTGAGGTTGTCAACATCCAACTCGATTACAACCTCCTCCTAGGACATAGTTATATGTATGCAATGTGAGTCATTTCCTCTATAGTCATTCGACTCTTGATGTTCCCTCATGATGGGAATATAGTGACAATCGAGCAACTGATGTACTATGATCCAAATGGGTTGGCTACATCGAAACATGTCCTTCCTACTATGACAATATGATCGAAAATGTGTCCATACCATCCATGTATTTCATTTTCCCAAGATTTTTTTCCAACACTCCTATGACAAACACCTTTTTGTCCTTACCACCTCCTCCTTCACTAACTAATATATCATATTTGTGCACTATCACATCTGGTAGCATTCCAACCTCCTCGCAACCTCAGTCACAACCCCAACCACAGTCCTCTGGGAATTATTGGGTTTCACTCCCTTTCCACACGATTCCCTTCATATTTCCACCATTCGACATCGTGAGTAAGCCTGTCATGGCTACTCTCAACCTACCTAGTTTCACTTTCGGTATTCCTGTGTGGTATCTCGATCCACCTAACCTACCCCTGACTTCACAATTCATGCTGAATCTCATCCAACTTATTGAGACGATGTCACACCCACCTCCTAGTACACCAAAGACTACACATGTCTCTACTCCTACCCCTCCTCCTAAGAATACTGAGGGTAAGGAACCCAAAGTGACGCCAAAACATCGTCCTTCTCCTACATGTTATTTATGCGATGTCCAAGGCCATGTGACAAATAATTGTCTTGATTTGACTATATTTCACATCAACATGCGCTCTGTATATGAGACTGGTGACATCCTAGTTGTCAATGTTCCAGTCTTACCCGTGGTCAAGAAGAATTTGTTGTGAACCAACCATCCATGTGCAATTTGAGGCCAATATGGTCACTATTCACACCATTTCCCAAACTTTCCCAAGTATCGGTTGCTCCTTAGTGACCTTAGTATGCATTCCTATGAGTCTGACATTAGCATCCTTGAGGATATCCACCCTTCGGTTTCTTCCTCGAACACAACCAACAACATTTACATGATCTCTAGCTCCAGTACTTTTTTTGTCTCCTTGATCGTGGAATATCCATCCAATCTATCTACACACTACTTTCACAATGACAAGGAGGTTGTTGAAGCTCCTTCAACTCCTGAGTATCCTTGTAATGAAATGCACCATCGCTCCCCGAGAAACCTTCTTCATCGTCAGACCAATACTCTGTCGAAGAGAAAGATTTCATCCATGGATAGGTAGACTGGTTTAAGAACCCCATTTCAGCACTAGACGTCTTTGAAGAAAGTAACATGGCTAACAATTCTCCAACCATCAAGTTCAATATATAAACCATGCCCGAGGTAGTTGAATGTATTACACTCAATGCATATTTATCCCATGAAGACGTCGCTTCATACAAAGTAATTTTTCAGGAGTTCCATGATATTTTCACTTGGTCATCTATCGAGATGCATGGGCTTGAACCATCTATCATCGAACATAATATCTACACATGGCCTAAGGTTGCGCCTGTTTTCCAATGTCAATGACCCATTCACCCTTTAAAGGATCTCATTGTCAAAGCTGAGATTGAGAAACTACATAAAGCAGGTTTCTTATAGCCCATTGCATATACCACTTAGGTTTCTAATCATGTTTCCATTAACAAAAAACAAGGTACCATTCATGTCTGGATTGACTTTCATCACTTGAATTTGGCATGTCCCAAAGACAACTTCCCCACTCCATTCATTGACCAGATCATTGATGCATTTTCCAACCACGAAGTGTTTTCATTCATGGATGCTAGTTATAACCAAATTCAAATTCGTAAAGAGAATCAGTACAAAACCAATTTTACTACCCCCTAGGGCACGTTTGTGTATCGAGTTATGTCATTCGTCCTAAAAAATAATGGAGCCACTTTTCAGTGGGCCATGAATTTTTGCTTCCATGACCTCATTCACATTATCTTGGTCTATCTAGATGAACTCACAGCTCGATCTCGGAAGCGTTCTCAACATTTGGATGACTTACGAAAATTCTTCCTGTGATGTCTCAAATACAATGTCCACTTAAACCGCCCCAAGTGTGTGTTTTGTGTCCCAATTGGTTGATTACTTGGGCTTACTGTGCCCCATAAAGGGATTTTCATGGATCCTCTGAAGGTTCAATCCATACTGAATATTCCCCCACCATGTACTCTACGCCAATTGAAGATCCTCCAAAGCAAGGACAACTTCCTTCAGCGTTTTATTCCAGACTATGTGATGAAAGTCTGTGGGTTCTTACGCTTTCTCCATACCAAAATCCCTTTTGTATGGGATGAGCATGCGCAAGGCGCTTTTGACACATTAAAACAAGCTCTGCCTTCTGCTCCGTTGTTCTCTCCTCCTGACTTCACTAAGGAGTTTATCCTCTACGTGTCGGCATATGAAAATGTTATCGCTAGAGTTTTTGTCCAAGAAGACGATGCTCATCAAGAGCACGTGATTTATTATGAAATTCAGAAGCTTTCCAGACCCTATCACCCCCTCTCCCCTCTGAGAGGACGTGACTCATTGATGTTTTTTTCTATCATCATGACCGGGGATCTAGCCCCATGAACATAAACACAAATGAATTGCAAATAATAGACATGTACATACATATAATACATGAAAATACAACAAAATAAAATACATTGCAATCATTCTATATGTTCATAATAATTCATTAAAACAAATACAGTTGCAGAAATTAAATACAGAAAATACAAGAGAGCACTTACCTTGTAAATGAACTGCCCCACAACTAGCTATGTCACTACAACGTTCCACCCAAACATAGGCTATTGTGCTCATCAATCTCTCAATACCACTTCCACCCATGAGCTAGGAATGATTTCCACAAGGAACTAGGTAACAACAGGCTCACACATAGCCGAAACATATCAAAACTCAGCCAAGCCAATCTATATTTGGGTTTATCAAGCTGCTAAGGCAATGGAAACAGATGAATTTATAAGCTAGTGAGCTCAACCATAGAGCTATGTACACTTACACCAGATATATCTAGCTTATTATCCACAATACCTACACACCCAACACAAGGAAGTATTCCCTTCACTGCTACACAATCCCTCGGGCCATACCTTCCCTTCGAGTGCTCTTCAGGGAATCATAGAAGATTTTTCAGCCCCTCTTGATATTTCTATGAGGTTCCTCTCTTCACTAGGTTTATCAAGCCAATTCTAGGCCTCTTCCACTCCTAATTCTTTCAGACCAAAACAAGGATGCACACAACAACAAACACAAGTGCCAGGTCTAAGAAAAATGTCCCGGGATCCCAAAAATAGATTGGTAGAAGTGGAAAAACAACATTGGGTGATCAATTCAAAATCAGAAAACATCTATGGATTCACAGGGGAAAAAACAACCTATTCAAACCCCCAACTTGTGGTTCTCTTCTTCCCATTAGCTCAGCAATACAAAAAATGGGTTTTCACAACCATGAAAATGAAGGAAACTATAGAAAACGTGAAAGAGAAATGCACAACAAGCTCTAGCCGCGTGAGGAAATGAATAATGTGGTTGAATAATGGAATGGGAAACATTTCTGGGTATTTACTTTCCCAATAAGAAAAACACATTTTTCCAAAACTAATGGATTTCCCCATATGAAATTTGACTGCCATACTCTTCCATTCCCAAGGCATTAACTGACTCAACCAACTTCTGGAACAAATTAATGATTGGGAACAAAAGACAAAATGGGTAGTTGACAGCTTTATGGGTTCTCTTATTGACATTTGGATTTACCCTATTGTATCAAGGGTTTGAATAATTTCTCTCCCTATTCCTTTTGAAATAATGCCTCTATCTCTTTGTTTCATTGACATATCTAGTTCTGGGTATTTTTATTAGATTGCATATTTACATGACGTCTCATTTTATAGTTTGCATGGCTAGCACAAAACCATAGGTATCGATTTTAACTGCCGATACGTAAAAGCACTAAATCCATGGTGGGGCCTTGGCCTTTAGCTCCTCACCATGATTTAATAATGGTATTTACATCATATACAATTCCAATGCAATTAGGGTAAAAAATGGGATATTATAAACCCCCTTACATTACTCCCATGAAGAGAATATGGCCCTTTCCGTCGTCTTTTTGATAGAGAAACTATGCCACTACATCCTCTTGATTCACACTTGAGTCATGGCCGATTCCAACCCCATGGGTATCTCTTGATCCCCCACCTTGTTCAAGGTTGTGCTGCTAAGTGGATTGTCATTCTCCAAGAGTATGATCTAGAATTCGTTTTCCTAAAATGCACCAAAGCTTTGGAGTTAGATTCCTTGATGGAATACCTCTCTTTGTCACCTACATCACCACCTATCACAATCAATATTCCTAACAAATTTTTATTTGTCATATCTACAGAAGACCCATGGTATGGGGACATTCTCTTGTACTTGTGCACACATAAATTCGGGACCCATCTAATTCATGAATACTATCATTGCATTCGGCACCAAGCTGCTCAATACCTCCTCATTGGTGATGTCTTGTACTGTTGTGGTGTCGACACCATATTGCATCATTGTCTCACCCATGATGAAGCTGAAAAAGTACTGAATTAATGTCATAGTCGAGCCTATGGTGGCCACCTCTCTAGTTTGGCAACTTCCCAAAACATCCTCTGCATCGATTATGTTTGTCCCGGCATCTTTGCAAATCACATCCATGCAATTAAACATTGTCACAATTGTTATCTCTTTGCTCCAAAATCAAGCACACCTCCTACGTCGCTACATCTTGTCATTCTAGTTGGTCCCTTCTACAAACGGGCGATTGAATTCATGACCTGTAATCCTTCTTCGGCCAATGGTCATAAATACATTATTGTGGCCATTTATTATTTCACTAAATGGGTCAAGCCCATGCCTAAGTTCAACTGTAGGGATGATACTGCAGCACGATTCTTTTTTAACCACGTCATCACTCATTTCTGTGTTGCCCAATTGTTTTCCTCTGACCATGGTTCTCATTTTGAGGACTTTTTGTGGATAGAGCTCTCATCCATCTTGAAGTTTGAACACCAGTATTCCTCTGCTTATTATCCTTGAGGAAATGGCTAAGTTGAGGCTGTCAAAACGATCCTGAAAACCATGCTCCAACGAATGGTGGACAAACACAAATCCAACTAGAACCACTTACTCTTTTCTCTCTCTCTATGCCTACCGAACATCAACAAAAATTGCCAGTGGTTTTACCCCATTTCACTTGGTCCATGGTGTGGAACCGGTTCTTCCCATTGAATGCCATATTTCGTCGTTTCACCTTGCCGTCAAAATTCTACCTGATACTTCACCGTTAGAACAATGCCTACATATGCTAGAACATAACAATGAGGACCATCGTGATTCTCTCCAAACAATCGAAGCAGCTAAGACTCAATTGAATTCCCACAATGACTCCCATGTCAACCCATGCACCTTTCGCGAGGGGGACCTAGTCCTCATTTACGACCAATCCAATGATAAGCTAGGGAAAGGGAAGTTTGGCTCCATGTGGTATGGCACCTATGTCATCCATCGATGCCTTGGCAAGGGAGCATATCTCCTTGTTGAATCTGAAGGTCACCTTTCTAAGAATCTCTGCAATGGGATCTACCTCAAGAGGTTCTATGCCTGAAGTCGCTCACCATGAAGTACACTTGTGTCATAGTTTTTCTTTTTGTTTTGCATCGTTCTTTCCACGAGTCTCATATTTTTTTTCTTTGGTTATTCCATATGGATCCTACCATGCCATGCTACGTTGGTTTCACTAACAAATCAAGTAGATAGGCTCCTAATCTTACCTTAGCTGCTTGGGTTATTTATTCCTCATCATGTGAGTTGATCCATATCGACAAAATGTGTGTTGGTGTTGCTACTAACAACCATGATGAGTGCGATGATGTCCTAGGTCTTCTGACTGCCTCCCTCCACTTGGGTGTTCACCACCTTGATGTCTTCTTAGACTCCCAGCTGCTTTTCACCCAGTTGAATAACTATTATCGGGTACGCGATCCTTTCCTATTTATAAATCTCCTGTGCACTAGACACTTGGTTAGACATTTCGAATATATTTCATTCATGCATGTTCCCATACGTCTCAATAGTGTAGTGGACCAAATGGCTAATGAATTTCTAAAGTGGCACATAAATCATCATATATATGAAATAAACTGCATTATGCATCATCATATAGTCATCCATACATATGTCATATACATCATATAGGCACCATCATAATCATAAAAAAGACTCATAAAAAACCCATAAAAAATACATAAAAAGGTGCATCCACGTGCATATATATATATATCATATCATAATGTTCAGTACAAAATGAGAAGCTCCATAAACTTTCTCTGTTGATCATACATATCATACATAAATCCTCATGCACCAATGCATTGGGGGCAGCATCACCAGTTTCTAATCCTCCTTCTCCTCCTTAGACTCGGTCTCCTCATTTGAGTCCTAATCCTCCTTGAATATCTCCTCCTCATCCATAGGAACATCACCTTGTGCCACTGCACTAACATACTCAACAGTGACTTCGATCCTCCTCATAAGAGAGATCCACTATGGAGGATCCCTATAACATATGGTGATCAAGTCATCGTCAAGGTACTGGCACCTGTCGTTGGTGACCCCCTCCAGTAAGTGCTTCACATCTAAATGTAGTGAGTCCAGTGTAGCACTCCAACATCTCCTATGTCCATGAGAAGGTGGATCTAAACCCTCCACCTTTCCCCCACGTCTTTGGTATCATGTTGGAGGGTGTGGCCCCACATATGCACATGCACATAGTATGTCATCAGCATTTATCACACACATAATATGGATACCACTAACCTAGTAAACTACATATGAATGCAACCAAAAAAGCATCATGTATACGTACTTGAGGTCCCCAAAATTTCCTTGGAGGTCGAGGCATCCTTGGGTCTACCTAGTAATCCATCCCAGCATATGGATAGTCCTCTATGAGGACTGGCAGCTATCACCACTGTTAAAACAACTCCCAGGTGAAGAAGCGACCCACCAAGCCTCCTTCCTCTCGAATCATCATCTCACACCACCTCGGTATGTTAAGCTCATGAGGTCCCCCCTCATGCACCACCAGATGCAGTTGTAGAGTAGGAAGTCACTAAAAGAAAAATGACCAACTGAAAGAGGGTAAACATAAATTTCCTCCCACTAAGCTAGCACAATTCAGCCCATGCTAAACCACAATCAAGAACATGTGAGCCCATCCATAATAGGTGCCCCTTAGTACACTCTCCCCCATTAGGAGCTAACCACCTCATATCTTGTGTGGTCTAGTCGATACTAGTATGCGCAGCACCATCGTTGCCACTGCTCAAGTTTGTAGACTCTCGATGTCACACACAAATATGTACAACTTGTGCACAAATGTTGAGGCATAACAATTCCTATGCAGAGGTCATCCATCGACACCCCCCTTGGTAGCTTCGGCGTTGTGTCATCGATCACGCCTAGTATAGGGAGGATTGTCAAAAAGTATACATCATGGAGGGTGATCTCCAACCACTCATTGTGGATCATGAAGCACTCCACCTCCCGGTCTCAGTAGCTTACAATATTTTCCAGCAATAACTTTGTTGAACACATCAATGGTAGCTGGAATAACTTCCACATCCCACATCAGGTGAGTGTATCCTGTACCACTGGATCATAACTTACCTCCCCTCAGAGGTTCCCAATGTCTCACTCACCGTACAGTTTGAGGAATCTTGCATAGACACATAGTCCCTGTCAGACCTATTCATGCACAAAACCCTCATTCTAGGATAGGTCACACTTATTTGGCCTTTTTGTGTGACCCAAGTCACTCAAAAAGGCTAAACAAATGCGATTGGGTCACTCTTATCCATTGAACAGGTACGACTTGGGTCGCACCTATCTCCCTGATAGGTGTGATCGGGTCATTCTCATGTTCTCAATAAGAGCAACCTGGGTCACTCCTTTTCCCTTGAAAAGACCAACCCGTCCCCGAGAACCCTTCAAGCTCGACCACGGCCCCTCGAGTGAGGAAACCCACAAAATAATCCACTGAAAAGGATGGGTTTGATGAGAACTCTTACTTGCAAGTCACAAATTGGAAAACTGCTAATCCAATCAAAAGAAATCAACAATTGTGTTCTCAGGTCCTTCACTCCAATTCAGAACTGCATAGTGAAAATGACAAGTGTCATGTGGTCCCCCCTTTTTTATAGGCCTCTGTTTGGTCTAGTTTTTCTTTCTTGCACCAAAGATTCATCTGGCGTCCATTTTTCACATCATTCACACCACCAGTTTTGGTTTTCTGCCCTATGTCTTTTGACAAGACCCTCGTCTCGTGTTTTCTTGATAATTTTTTCAGGCCATTTCCTAGAAGTCACCTCGATTTGTGTGCCATCACGTAGATCACCCCATGCATGTACTGGAATGTTCACGAGCCATCCACTCCATCCATACTACATATTTAGCCTTATTTTACTATCATCCACTATACCACAAGGAGGCACTATTGGAGCAGGGTCCTGCAGCTACAGGAAAAGCTGCTACATCAGGACAGGGAAGTCAAAGAAGAACAGTACTTGAGCGGCTGATGAGAGAGAGCTCAACCACTACACTTAAGGCAGCGGCAAAGACAGGAGGGATCAGCTACCCTCATAAAGGAAAAGGAGCAATGGGCAGAGGCATTGAAGACTAAGGACATAAGCGGAGCGACTGAGGAAGTGGCGCCCATACCCACGATCAGCGTCGGGAAGTGTGGAAGACTGCAGAAAGTTGTGGTGTGAAGGAAAGCGGAAAATCAAGTACAGATAGGCCGACTTTCACAGTTAGGGTTTTAGGGGTTACTGTTGGGACAGGCCCACAATTTTGTAATGGCGAGACCTTCGGGCTGCCTATATAAGGATGTATTTTGTATTGTAAAAGGTTAGACAATTGGGTAGCTGTTTAGACATTTAGACAGTTAGCCTTTTGAGTCAATTAGCTAGCTAAGTGTCTCTAGTGTCTCAGTATTTTAAGAATCAAGCTCTGGTTCTGTTAGTCCATCTGTATTATCTTACTGTAACGAGTAGATGACCCCTTGAGCATGTATGTAACAATCCATAGGGATTGAACAATCCGTAGGGATTGAGAGAGAGAGAGAGAGAAGAAGAGTATATTGTAAGAGAAGGAAATATAAGAGAAGAGATCTAAAAGAGAAGGGCTCCAGGCGGTGTGCGCAAAGTTTCCTAGAAGATCTCAAGCTGCATATCAGGTTGCAGCGGAACTGTGTTTTCTCTCTCAAGATATAATATAAAACTAGTTCCTGTGGACGTAGCTTCCCCCCTGGAGGTGAACCATGTAAAATTAGTGTGTTGTGCGACTATTCATGTGACTGTGCTTTATTTATCTGTTATCTGTTATTCATTACATGAACTTTACTACCAGTTAATGAATGAGTAAATGTATGCTATCTTTAGTTACAATAGCGTGGAAGATTAACTATGAGTTGAATCTGTTAAGTTTTCTGTATACGAGTTCTCAGTACTTGATGCACGATAGTTGCAGTTACAGAGTTAAGTGATTTATGCATATTAGTTCAGAAAGTTGAGCATAGTTGATGTTAAGTATATTAGACTGTAGGAGTCTAAGTGAGGCTGTTTAGCTTAACTATTATACTAAGAGAGGAAGCTGTTGGACCGTGAGAGTCATATTGAAGCCTTACCGTAAAGGATATCCCAGTATAGAAAGGTGATATCGCACTGTCGGAGGAACCATGGTGTGAGATATCGTAGGTTAAGATCCAAGCAGAGGATATAGTTTGCGCATCGTGCTATCATCGGCGATGCGATAAGAGATCGCTCCCTCCCAGGACCAGCGAGTAAGAAAGGTCACCATCACAGAGAGATCCCGCTGACTAAGAGGAGTCGCGCGAACCACCAGGATGATACAAAACCTGACTGAGGACACTTGAGTCCTCAGCCAACCCATCCAAGATCACTTCGGGTGAGACTTCAGACCGTTCTGCGATCTGTCGCCGAAAGGGCCAGTGAGCTAGGGGTTTTGTTGGTACATTAAAGGAAACCCGGGTCTACCCAGAGAGACCAACAAATGGTTCCATTGCTGGTTTTATACAAACTGATGAGCTAATGTTCTTTTGGCATCCTAATAAAGAAGAAATTAACCACTAGGTTGAGTCTAAGGAGAAACAATTTGCTGAAAAAGAAAACAAGAGTCCTAGACTGAGTACACAGGACTGGTTACAAAAACATATCTTCACTGACCTACATATGATATTTTTTTGCAACCTATGCAAATGAGTTGTACGACTGGTTATCAAAGTTGACTGATAAGAATATATTCAAGAAGAAAAGAAACATTGTCTGGGCACCAGAGTTGATTCAGACCATGAAAAGCGTTGATAATCCCACTTCGCGGGTAGTAGACTTCTGGCTTGCGAGTTTGCTGGAAGGCTTTGTTACAGAATTTGCAGTCGATCAAAGAAAAAGCTTCAGTGAAGCAGAGAGGTACTTCTCCAAAGGATATTGTGGTAAGTACCTAATATCTTTAAAGTTGTCCATTAAGATGTTATTACATGAAAAGGGAGTAATGGATATAGTCTCAGATGAATAAGTAAATAAGTGCAATGTCACAAGAGTTTGAGAGTGACTTTGATGAAATTGGATGTACACGTAGTGGTAAGAAATACAAAGTAGATTTCAGATCTTCTCTCTTTGAAAACAGTTTAGACACTACTAGAGAACAGAGTCCAAGTAATATAGAGAGAACCGTAGGGGGTATCCCTTACCACCCTTATACCCCACAGAAAGCAACCTGGACTCAGAATAATCCCGTAGGAACTACATATAGTAGTTCAGAGACAGTACATACTACCGCTACATCACCTACATCTACACCGTCTACTGGTAGTAATACAACAAACTAGAATCCACCACGTAGAAACAGAATGGGGGATGACATGAAACTACCTACCTTCAAGGGTACAGGGGAAAAAGACCCGGAACAACATTGGTTCTTATGTGAAACCATATGGACCATTAAATGGATTCAGGATGATAATATTAAACTTGTCTAGTTGGTCACTACACTTAGAGACAGAGCCTTAACATGGTATATGAAGTATACAACAACACCGGCCAGAACACTTGTACAGGTCAAGACCGTAATGATTAAAGAATTTAAGAAACCTAAGTCTGAGTCACAATTCATTACAGAGCTTAAAGACATCAAACAACTACCTACAGAGTCAGTATGGGACTTTGATCAGAAATTCAAAGCCCTCATAGACCAAGTCAGCTTTGAGTTTGCGCCGAAGCAGCATAAGGAATGGTTCATCGCAGCACTACTCTCGCACATTAGACTTCCATTAATGCAACAGAGACTCCGTACGCAGGATGAAGAGTTGGAAATGGCAATGAAACTAGAGGCCTCGCCTCTAGCTGAGACTAGTACAGGTATGACAAACCTGCAAAACCAGTTAGCTAATCTCACATTACAGATGCATGAGATTAAGAAAGGGAAATAGATTGCACAAGAGCTATGGTGTACCAAGTGTAAAGGACAGGGCCATACTAAGGATAACTATCCAGTATTTGTTGAGTATTTAGAAAGTGGGGCTCCTAACCCCTTATTACAGACTAAAGGGCCGTGGTGTGAACTCTGTAGAACAAGAGGACATCAACCACCGAAATTCCCTTTACTTCAGAAATATGTACAGACCCCTAAGAACTTATATTGTAACTTCTGCAAGTCAGTAGGTCATGATGAACATAATTGCCGAGCTTATGATCTCATGGTCGAGAGAAAGCATGACTTGTATAGAGTCCAGTCAGAAACACCTGGTCCAGCAGCAGGACCACAGCATGAACCAGCTCGTGATGGAACTGGAGGAGGATTCAGAGGACAAGGCCATGGGGAAGGCTTTGCCCTTGGAGGAGGCTTTGGCCGTGGTGAAGGCTTTGGCCGTGGCCGTGGACCTATTACTTGTTACAATTGTGGAATTGTAGGACATTATGCTAGGGATTGTCAGAACCCTACTACAACATGTAACTATTGTAAGTCCTATGATCACACTATAGAAGAGTGTTTGACCTTGATAGCCAATATTAGAGACCCTAAGCCAGCAGTACACCAGAACATCCAGCTTATCGCTGCTGAGAAGAAAGAGCCAGAACCAAGAGTCAACATTGTGACTCGCAGTGGTGCTTCTACTAGTCCAACATCGCAGGATGCAGAAAAGAACACAGGTCCGGAGTGGGTGCGCAAAGCCACTACTAAATTAACACCACTCGACCTGCAGAAGAACAAAGAAACATTCAAGGAAGCTCAACCTTTCTTTGATGACCCTACATCATTAGGATCGCAGGCACTACCGTGCAGGGGTGTACCACAACAGCAAACACATTGTGGCGTTAGTCCTGTGCAGATATCGCAGGCTACCACATCGGGAATATGCGAAGAGGATGAGTCAACAGGAAGTGTACAATCCTTCCTACGGAGTTGCTTGAAACTCATTAGAAATGAGAAATCTATCGGAGAGCTTCAGCACATCATAGATCAGTGTCAGCCATCTTCTTCCGTGAGCAGTGTGCAGTGTGCTGTTCATAATATTATGGGCCATACCAGAACAGGAAGAGAGATGAGACTCACAGCACAAGTTGGAGAATTTGAAATGGATGAGGTAATCCTAGACTTAGGATCAGAGGTAAATGTTCTGACTATGCAAACATGGGAACAAATGGGTAGCCCTAAGTTAGCCAGATCTCCTATCCATCTGCAACTAGCCAATCAGCAGCGGGTATCACCACTGGGTAGATTACCGCAGGTACCAGTTGATATCGATGGAGTCCGCAACTTTGCATACTTTGAAGTTATAGAGATCATTGGCGATAGTAGACCATATCCAAATCTACTAGGTATTGATTGGGAAATCAATAACATGGTTGTTATCGATTTAAAGAAAAGACAAATGACCTTTAAGGATATTCAGATCCAGGTCATTGCATTGTTGGATCCTTTCCAGGGTCCTTGCCACATTGAACCTATCAGGGCAGAGGAGGAGGTGCGCAACATGGAAAGCCTCTATCAGATGATAGCTAATTAGAGTGATTACATCAATCCGACCATAGAAGGAAACATCAGTTGGTGATGCGATAGCTCATGCGCATCAGATTCAGAGGTTGGTCTAGAAAACTGGTAGCACAGACTTTACGAAGTCTCGGCACGCAGATGTGCGTTTATGACTAAGTCGCTATGATGGATTGGCGCAGAAATTATTGATATTCCATCATTTCATGTCTTAACAGATGTCAACGACTTCTTACAACAGTTTGAGTAGGAAATTCCTTAGGAGCAGAGGTTGACAACTATGGACCTTGCAGTAAAAGCCACACCTGCAAGATGGTGGCATGCACATAAAGAACATATCGCATCATGGGATGACTTGAAGAGATTGATGGCGATCAGGTTCTCTAATGACAAGGAACTTTTATATCAGAAATATACAGGAGAAAGTGACCCCAGGTCACATATTCATATTTGTGAACAGAATTGGTCAGAAATTCCAGAGGATGAATGGGTTCACCTATTCATTCACACTTTAGACACAGTTCCAAGGAACTAGTACACTGAGACCGAGTTGCGCAGAGGAACCATCACATGTCCAGCAATGATAGACAGTTTAAGAAGTGCAGATGTCCAGTGTAGTTGAAAGGAGGCATCGCACCGAGAATGAGTCTACACAGTTAAAAAAAAAAAACCCCAAGTATGAGGAATCGCATCAGAAAAGTTATGTTGCGCAAGTCATAGGACGCTTGCGGAGTTCATGCCGACACTTTGGTTCGAGACGATGCGGTGTGAAATCGCAGCAATGCGATGTTCACCATGCCATGTTGACCATTTTGAAAAGAGACAAAGGGCCAGTCACTTCACCTTCTGACAAGCAGTTAATGTAAAAATGACCGGTATACGATTTGTCAACAGTATAACGATTTTTCTAGATTTGCTAAATCTTCGACGAGATCGGCGCCTACACACAAGTTTCCAGGGAAATTTGATCAGATTTTAGCAATTAATGAAGATCGAAACGACAGGCATTGTCTTGTCCATGCAATTAATACCACCGACGGTTCCAGCCTAGATGATTGTTGCTGCAGAGATTATCACCTTCGTTATAAATTTGAAGATCATTCAGACAGAAGGGTTATTGTTGTGAATTCTGACAGTTACAGAGCAATTTAAAGAGTTTTCCCTGTGAAGAGATAACCTAGTTACAGAGTGCTAGTTTTCCCCAATTTCGCAGCCATTGCCAGTTCAGAGTATTGCACCGAGTGGTCTCTGTCCGAGATGGAGCCTTTAGAGGACATTGTGCAAATATTCTAGCGTGGTGGCCTCATGTATGCTATGACAACGCCGCCTAGGGTTGTGAAATTAGGTACATCACAGGTCAGAAAACCGCCAAGGATGAGGAGTCAAACCCAGGATGTAGAATATATCATCAAAGTCTTTGCTTCAGAGAAGCAGAAAGACGAGCCGATCACTGAAGATAAGAAAGCAAAGCAGAAGAATGATGAGAAGAAATCTCTAGCCAGGAAGAAAATAAAAATGAGAAAAAGATTGAAACAAGAGAAGGAAGATGACCTATCTCATCCCCTAAGAGAAGAACAAGAGATTGCCGAGGCAAAGAAACAAAAATATGAAGATCAAGGCAGCATGAAAACTTGGAGCAATTTGCTGAGAAGAAAAGTGAACGGGGAAAACGAACCAACAAGCAGAACTTCAGAATGCAAACAAAGGCTTGTTCTCGAAATGGAATTCATGGTTTGTATAATTTTCATATGAAAGGATCCAGACCGATTGAAATGTTTAAGAAGGCTGGAAGATACAGATTTATATTTTATTTGGGATGCGAGTTCTAACCCAGCTAGAGAGGAGTTCTCGTGATACCATGGACTTGAATCCTTGTGATGAACAAATGGATGGTAGGTCTTGCAAGTGACGAGAACGAGAGCATGAAAATAAGGGAGGGAAAGGTAAGAGAGACCTACGAACTAAGTTTACAAAAGACTCCAACATTAGTCAAGCTATGCTTGAAACGACACAAGAGTGTGTCGAAGCTATGAACAACGAAGTCGCAGGACTTTGAGTAAGATTCGCAAGGACTTCGCAGGAATCCAAGGAGAAGCTACAGTAGGAGAAGCCAGCTTTTAGTGGCTCGGGGACGAGCCACAAGTAAGTGTTTGGGGACTGTTGGAGCAGGGTCCCGCAGCTACAAGAAAAGATGCTACATCGGGACAGGGAAGTCAAAGAAGAATAGTACCTGAGCGGCCGAGAAGAGAGAGCTCAACCACTACACTTAAGGCAGCGGTGAAGATAGGAGGGATCAACTACCCTCAGAAAGGAAAAGGAGCAACGGGCCGAGGCATTGAAGATGAAGGACAGAAGCGGAGCGACCGAGGAAGCAACACCCATACCCACGATCAGCGCCGGGAAGCGTGGAAGACTGTAGAAAGCTATGGTGTGACGAAAAGCGGTAGCTCAAGTATAGATTGGCTGACTTTCACAGTTAGGGTTTTTGGGGTTACTATTCGGACAGGCCCACATTTTTGTAATGGAGAGACCTTCGGGCCACCTATATAAGGATGTATTTTGTATTGTAAAAGGTTAGACAATTGGGTAGCTATTTAGACAGTTAGACAGTTATCCTTCTAAGTCATTTAGCTAGCTAAGTGTCTCTAGTGTCTCAGTATTGTAAGAATCAAGCTCTGGTTCTGTTAGTCCATCTGTATTATCTTATTGTAACTAGTAGCCGACCCCTTGAGCATGTATGTAACAATCCACAGGGATTGAGAGAGAGAGAGAGAGAGAGAGAAGAAGAGTATATTGTACGAGAAGGCAATATAAGAGAAAAGATCTAAGAGAGAAGGGCTCCTGGCGGTGTGTACAGAGTTTCCTAGAAGATCTCAAGTTGCATATCAGGTTGCAGCAGAACTGTGTTTACTCTCTCAAGATATAATATAAAACCAGTTCTCGTGGATGTAGCTTCCCCCCTGGAGGTGAACCACATAAAATTAGTGTGTTGTGTGACTATTCATGTGACTGTGCTTTATTTATCTGTTATCTGTTATTCATTACATGAACTTTACTACCAATTAATGAATGAGTAAATGTATGCTATCTTTAGTTACAGTAGCGTGGAAGATTAACTATGAGTTGAATCTGTTAAGTTTTCTGTATACGAGTTCTCAGTACTTGATGCACGATAGTTGCAGTTATGGTGTTAAGTGATTTCTACATATTAGTTCAGCAAGTTGAGCATAGTTGATGTTAAGTATATTAGACTGTAGGAGTCTAAGTGAGGCTGTTTAGCTTAACTATTATACTAAGTGAGGAAGCCGTTGGACCGTGAGAGTCATATTGAAGCCTTATCGTAAAGGATATCCCAGTATAGAAAGGTGATATCTCACTGTCGGAGGAACTGCAGTGTGATATATCATAGGTTAAGAGCCGAGCAGAGGAGATAGTTTGCGCATCACGCAAGCATCGGCGATGCAATAAGAGATCGCTCCCTCCCAGGACCAGCGAGTAAGAAAGTTCACCATCGCAGAGAGATCCCGCTGACTAAGAAGAGTCGCGTGAACCACCAGCATGCTACAGAGCCTAACTGAGGACACTTGAGTCCTCAGCTAACCCATCCAAGATCACTTCAGGTGAGACTTCATACTGTTTTGTGGTCTGTCGTCGAAAGGGCCAGTGAGCTAGGGGTTTTGTTGGTACATTATAGGAAACCCAGGTCTGCCCAGAGAGACCAACAAGCACCATCAATGTTCCCCTGTTATTCCTATCAACCATGTTCACAACATAAACTCTTTCCATTCATTGAACACTTCCTTCTTGCTTTACTGGCCATTACAAAGTTTTTGTTAAGCTCTTTTCTGACTCCTCAAAAGAATGAAAATATTGTCGAACATGCCTGCATCCTTTCACGCTCTTTAAAGTATTTGAAAGGGTGTCTATGTGGCCTCGTTTATATCCTTTTTTGGACTACTAAGACTATTAAAATAAAAGGATCACCCTAGCACCTTCCATCTAGGAACGTTTCCCTTTGTATCCTTTTATACTTTCTAAGACATTGGCACTGTAACTTATGAAAAAGTTCATTATGGGTTGTCTTTAAGCTCTTTTCCAACCCTCTCATCAAGAAAATATCGCCAAGCAAAATTGGTTTCATTCATGCTCATAAAATTATTTGAATGATCGTCCAATCAGTATAGGTTTAACCTTTTCCGTACTAGTTGGACTACCTCTGGTAAACAAGTCTCTCTACTCCTTTGGTTGGGAGAGCTCTCATTTTTATATTTTTATCCTTTTTCAGGATTAGGGGACTATTTATGAAAAAGAGAACCATTGGATTCTTATTCTTGTTTTCAGAATCTCTAAAAATGAAAACACCATCAAGCATTTACCTTCTCAATCTAGATAAAATCCCCAACTATGAAGAAGGCCCCAACTAAAAATCCCCAACTATGAAGAAGGCCCCAACAGTGTCTCCAAGAGCCACCTCATATGATCTCACATTATGGTAGCTTTCCCAGATTGGGTCTCCTTTGTTTAGAGTACTCTGCAATGATTCTCCCTTGGATCCCCTAGATATCACTAGTCCAGTTACCCCCCAGTATTTCCCATTATATTTATCTCCTCGGTTTTAAAGCTATGATCCCTTTACCATGAGTCAATTTCATTTACTGTCAGGTCAGCCCTGTTGTCATACTCTGAACAAAGGAATTTTGAGTCCCTTGTACTCACATGCCTCTATTCCTCATTCAGTGTCTCAGTCCCCTGACAGTTCCACATATTTGGTTATCCCCCTCATGCTTCTATCAAGGATACATCATTTCCTTGTTAGTTGCAGGTCTCCTTCTATCGACATCAACACATCAATTCTAGAGGATAGACCCAGAGGTCCATGTATCTTGGTTTCATCCACCTCATTGATGAGTTCCTTGGAAAACTTGAAAGGATTCATTAGTGGCTTTTTATTTGGTTGTGTCTCATGTGATCGACTTCAGCTACATCATCACATCATTGAGATTCATACAGGGTATTGGTCCACTCATTATTTGGTCGAATACCCCAGTTGTCACCTGACTCTAACACATTGGTGATTCTACTATGGGACCCATACAGTTTCATGTCCGTTGTGATTTCCGGGATGCATTGGTGACAGTGTTCAGAAGCCCCTGGTGTTATGCTTCCATGTATCTCCAGTACATGATGTTGTATATTGTACCACAGAGATTCTGAATCTCACTCATTGAGTCCATACGGATATGTACACCTCCAGATCCAGTAGAGAATTAGTTGTGATGAGAATTCCATTGTTCTGATGTGTCAATTCTTTAGATCATTATATGTATTCAGCCTCCCACTGAGGCCACCATTATGTATCATCAGTTGTATATGTATTGATCGGCTCCAATTATTTGAGCCTTGATCCTCATTATTTATTTTTTGACATTGTTACAAGCATGGGTATGCCTGCCTCGTCCATATATATGTCTGAGATTATATGTACCTCATCCATTTTTTAGAAGTAATACAAACCAAAATCCATCGTAGTTTGAATGAGGAAACTCCACTCCTCTGCGGTCCTCTCCAGTCTCTCCACAATTCTCACCATTTTCCCATGATCCTATGATGTCTATCGACCATATGATGAGCTCCTACCCTCAAACATCAGGGGGAATTTTGTTAACACTAAAAATTGTTCACCTAGGCCATAATCATACATCATATTCCCACCATTATTTCCTTCATTTTGACCTTCACAATTGTATTTCCAGTAAATATGGTCCAAAACATCATTATTCTTTCCCCATAAATGAAAGGAAGATGAGCATTTAATGTGATTTATCCCCACTCTCTCCAAAAAGGACAAAAAACCCCTAAAAATGAGAATGGGTCAAAATACTATAGATAAATACCATTGACAATAAATTACCATGGGTCAAAAACCCTTGGACCATCCTATAAATAGATTGTGAAGGACTTCCCCAAAACATCTTTTGCCATTTTCTCTCAGTCACATCATACACTTTTCTCCATTATTCCCATATTTTTCCTTCCCATTCCCTATGGTGTATGTTGAGCTTTCTCCATACCCATTTGGATCCATTCCCCATCCTACAACTATCCATGGAAGAGAGTAGAGACCAAAACCGTGGAGCTACGAGACCATTTCCTAGGACGGCCATGGTGTCCCAACTTCAAAAAAAAGGTTTGTTGATTGTTATTTCTTACATTGGTTAGTATTATATGTTTAAAAAACCTAAAAATATTGTTATTGTCATTTTTATTTCTTGTTATTATTATTGAACTCTACCCTATGATCTACATCATCTAGGGTAGGTTCTTTTGCACATAGTTGGGGAGAAATCCCCACTACACCTAGGAACTCTTCTCGGTCCCTCTTGGGAAAAATATTCCCACACATGTTCATCTACACCTTGATCATTGTCCTAAGGGGGTGGCAGTCATATGATGGTTGACTAATAGGAAACCTCTCAAAAAATTAAAAAAAAAAGAACTCAAAATAAAGTGGCAAGTTTAGCCTCCCATTAAAGATGGCACAATAATGATCAAAATAAAAACAAAGTTGTCACAAAAACTTGGTAGACCACCTAATTCATCGAGGAATATACACTAAAGAAGCAACATAATATAATAATATACAACTAATGTGCTTTTGGACATGATAGTGTAGTGGGCCACTATCATGTTCAAAAGCAATAAGAACCTAAACTCCTTGTTAAAATTTGATTCACAACAAGATATAGGAGCTAATAGAATACTCACAACTAAATAATTTCACAAAAAATGAAGAAATCATTGCAAAAAATAAATATTAACACATAGAGATGGTGCCAATAACTGAGTTTTATATTAATTTCCAACATGTAAATATGTCTGGAACGTGAATATAATACAATAGGAGAAAATTGTTCACCTTTGGAGGCAAATTGGTGGCATGCATGTGGCACGCTTAGATTGGACCTCAAACCCCCCTAGGTGGACCAATGAGCTCCTAAACCACCTTTGATGGTCACGAATGGACAATTAACAAGGTGAATCATGCTTGGACATAAATAATGGTAGTCTAAGAGTGCTATAGTGCATGGGTGAGTGGGGGTGGCTCTAGGAATCATTTAATGGTCCAAAAAATAAAATAAAAACACTCAAATACAATGCATGGGCACCTCTGGTCAAACCAATTCCCTATTTTAAGGAGTGGGAGCGCCCCAAGAGACCAAAATGTCATTAATGAAGGTGATCATGCTCCTGAATTATCAAAATGTGGTATTTGGGTGTAATTAATGGTCCAAAACCCCCAAATACCTTAGCAGACCAACATAACCAAAGTTTGGAATATGCAACATAAGTGAAAAACAAAGGAAGGTACACCCTAGGTGATATGTGACCATGGTAATAGGTGGTATGATGTTCTAACACCCCCCCCCCACCATAAGCTTGACCTAGTGTAACCACATAGAAAATTTGAGGCATTGGCTACTAAGGCTCAAGTCACCTCTTACAAAAAATTATGTGTCCATATAACCAAGGTAAGATGGAAAACCACATGGGAATAAAACCTCCCCTATAAAATGGACATGGAGAAAAATATAAAATTGAATATCAGTCATCACCAAGTGTAACCCACTCTAAGGATTTATCTCAAATAGGTGAATGTCTTCTTTGTGAAGCTCTTGGTGAAGATGTCATCAGTTTGCTCTGCAGATGGACAATAATGTAATGATATCACATGCTCATGCAACAATATCTGGATGTAGTGCATGTGTATCTTAATGTTATTGGTCCTCTATCTCTATATTGGATATGTGGATATCTTTATTGCACTTTGATTGTGTTGCAGCTGCAACATTTTCCCAAAATTCTAAAAAAATTTAGGACCCTCCTCTACTTTGAATTAGTTTGATTTTCCGCCTTATCTTGATCTAATGACTTTTGGAACGTTTTCAAACGGTTGGGTAGCTCTATCAATCGATATGATGTTGTCCTTAACGCTTAATTTAATCCCATGCATAATCGGGTTTATCGTTGCTTTTTTAATACCTTTGAAGCTTTCCTAAATTGGGAGTTGGTTCATTTGAATTTCCCGCCGTTGCAGAGGTCTGTGCCTTGTATTTTTCCGCCGTTGCGGACGGTTTTTGATTCTACATAGATCATTTTCCTAGCCATCGTTGCAGACAGATCCTCGTTCTGGCTTCCGCCGTTACGGATCAGTTCAGGTTTGTTTTTTTTATTTTCATTGGCTATGTAACGGAGCCGTTTACCTTTGTTCTCTCTGCCGTTGCGGACGGTGTCTTGTTGTGAATGTCCGCTGTTGCGAAGGAGTCTAAGCTGTCATTCCCCGATCCTAAAAGCCATCCGATGTCCGATCATTGGTTTTGTTTCACCTTACCTATTCGCCGTTGCGGAGGAAGTTTTCGTTCATCAGCCGATCCTATAAGCTTCCGACGTCCGATTATTATTTTCGCGCACCTTGCTCATCGTTGCGGACGGGTTGGTGCTGTGGCTTTCCGCCGTTGCGGAAGGTTGTGAGTTCTTACCCTCCGATCTGGATTTGTTTCTCGTCGATCTATCAAGTCGTCACACGTGCGGCCCAGTTCTATATATTCAGCGACAAAGTTTTATTTTTCTATTATTGTTTTTGCTGCCCAGCGCTGTCGTCGTTTGAGCTGTCGTCTTCTCGAAGAACCCTGCTGTCGGTACGCTTGCGTCCAGGTGGCAAACGTGGAAGCTTGGATGTCGTCAACCCGCTCATCCTCCCATTGATTGCATTGTGTTTTCCAAGTAGGCTCCTTGTCATTTCCTCCTTTCCCATTTATACTATTACTGGTTTTCTACGGTGGTATAGTTTTCCCCGGCCGTTTTTTCCTCATAACACTAGGTTTTGAGCCTTGGTCTTATTTTTTTTTGCCGCGGGAGGGTGGTATAACTGTCGAAACTGCCAGTTTTTCATCATTGTTGCTTACAAGCCCCACGCAGAGAGAAAGAAGGGAGAAGAAGAGAAAAGTAAAGCTGCTCAAGAAGCAGCTGAGAAAGCTGCCCAAGAAATAGCTGAGATAGCAAAAGAGGCAGCCAAAGAAGCAGAGGAAGAAGCTAGACAAGCAGCTGAAGAGGCAAAGAGAAAGCTTGAGGAGGAGCTCCAAAGGCAGGAGGCTGAAAGAATAGAGTTGACACAACAGTCAGTCTCTGAAACAGCAGAAGGCAGACCCAGGAGGAGGAAAACCCCGAGTTACAGATCTCTCAAGTACCCGCTGCTAGCATCCCTGTGGCCCCTTCGCTCCAGCTAGTGCCTTTCATCCAGAAAAAGGGTGAAGAAGTCCCTGACTTCAATACTGTCTATTATGATAGGGACACCAAAAGAATAATGAAAAGAACGGAAAGGAAGGTAGAGGCATAGGATATGCCTGGAAAAATGATAACAGATACTGCTGTTATGCTAGGAACGGACCTAGATCCAAGGCTTACCATAACGGTTGGGACTGCAATACTATATGCTTCAGAGGATAACATAGATAAGGTGATGAATGAACTGGAGTCATATAAAAATTATTCTTCCCAGCTGAATGATACCCTGAAGAGAGAGAGAGAGGAAGGAAACAGGCTAAAGTGGAAATTTGAACACTTAGAGAGAGAGCTGAAGACTACTGAAGCTGAGTTGCAGGCCCTGCATGAAGAGAGACAGGCTCAGGAGACTACACAAGAACACCTTGAGAAAGTACAAGCAGAAGATCAAGATTTGAAGAAGGAGAAGGAGCAGTTGCTGCGAAAGGTGGAGGACCTAGAAGAACGGATGAAGATCCTTGAGCAGGCCAATGATTTGCATTCCCAGGAACTGACAAAGAAACATTAAGAGCAGCTTGCCTCTCTGACCGCTGATCTGGAGGCAGCAAAAGAACAGCAAGTAGATCTGCAGCCTTTCAAGGAATATATCCTAGCTCAGAAGGCTAAAATACTACAGCTGCAGACCGCTCTAGAAGACGAGAGATGCAAGGTCCTTCAGATCGATAACCGGTTGGAGGATATCATGGAAACCTCCTCCTACTTCGTAGACAGATCCCAGTAAGTTCTTGAAGTTTTGAATTCCAGAATGGCAAGGCTAGAGAACAATGCAGAGACTCCACCAGAACTACCAGCCAAAGACCATCAAGCCCTTAAAAAAGATCATGACCTAGTAGAGTTCGCTGTCAGCACTATGGAAGACTTCAAGAAGGCCGTCAAAAGGGCGTAGGGAGCATGCTCAGAATACTTCAAGAGGCTCCTTAATACATTCAACCGGTGCCAAACAGACGCTGAACATAAGCTTGATGAGTTCCCAGAACATGAAACCTTCATAGACATATTGCAGAGCAGGTATCAGGATGCAGAGGCCAGAACACAACAGATCAAGGCCATTGATGACCTGATTTTGAGGAATGAAGTGGACCACCCAGCTGTTAGTGTAAAATTCTTGGAAGACCAGCTTCATTTGAGCCCAGCAAGGGTCGAGGCTATCAAGAATCAAGCCGAGAAATTTGAGATAAGCATTCAGTTTTTGGAGCCTAGCACTTTTGAAAGCATCGAAAGTGAAGCTGCAGCGTGGAGGAAGTTCCTAGAAAGCCAAGTGGGGCCCTCTTCTTAAGGGGATGAGTCAACTTTGTATTTTGTAATATTTTGTAAAGGCATTTGAAAAAAGTAAGCATTGGGAAAATGAAAGGTTGGGAAACCCAAAGGCTACTTTGGGCAGCCCAACCATTTGACTCTTTTGTATAAATGTAATAGACTAAGAAGAGAAAAGGGGGCTTTTCTCCCCAGTAAGACTGGAGGACATATTGTAAGAAGAACTATTTCCTTTTGCAATAAAAAATTACAGTTTGCTTTTTGGAGAAAGAGATGTGAAATTTCTTAATGTCATGCAATGGATGGCGGAAAGATGAACTACTTTATTTTTCAGCCTGTGTCCATAAATCGTGAGATCGTTCTAACTTTATGACCTATGTCTTGTTGAATGATTTCTGGTTCATTTTCTTGGAAATCTCACCACAAGTAATGTATGCTGCTTACATAACAATTAGCTAGCTGATTGTTAGAATATTTTTCTCATTAATGTGTTGTAAATATGAATGTCAACTAACTGTAAATTCTGTTTATGATACATTTATAATACACATTACTCACCAATAATCATTTTATATGGCTCCCCGGGGATAGGTGCATATATAGGTAGTTAGACAAGTAGTTGGCTTCATGGTTGCATATGTGATTTAGATGTTTGAGAACCTAAGACGAGAGGTAAGAACCTGCGCAGCACATTGTGTAGTTCCTTGCATCTTTATCACTCCTGCATTGTTAGTTAGGCATTTGCATTACATACATTAAGTCAAAAATTACAAAAACTCGGTGGACCGGGCTGCAACCGGTAAAACCCCTAGTTTTGTTACCTTGACCTACGGTAGCTGGACCGCAAACCGGACGGATTCCCTACAGCAAACAGTCAACGGGCTAGTTGGGAACGTTGACTGGGGAGAATCCTTTACTGTTGTCACCTGCGAATTTTCAGGCCTCAACAGAATTGGCGCTTGAAGGAGGGCCGCCAGTAGATGGCTGGCCGTGGAACTTGATTTCCCGAGATTACCCTACCAGCAAATGTTTGAAACTCTCAACCTAACCCAAGTATTCACAGATTCCGGTGCTATCCTTGGAGGACTGTTTTTCCCAGCATCTTATTCGTTTATTTTTGCACATGGCTGGTAATCAACCCAACCCTCTGGTGGCATGGAGAGCTAGGTCCCCGCTGAACCTAATGCCTCCTCTGCATAATCTACCTCAATCCTTTGACAAGCTCTTGCCCAAGTTTGACCCTGAAGGAGGGATTGTTGTAGACGATCACCTTCAAAGATTCTACCTAGCATTAGAAGGGCTAAGGGCTGGGGAGTATGAAGACGTATTATGCAGACTGTTCCCACACACTCTGAAAGGAGCAGCAACATCTTGGTATTTCAGTCTGCCTGCAAATTCCATCCCTGATTGGGACACTTTTGAAAGAGTTTTCAGAAGTAAATACACAAACCAAAAAACGCACGCCTCATTGATGAAAGGTCTTGGTCGGTTAAAAAAAGAGAAGAATGAAAAGGTACATAGTTTCACTCAGATATTTTCACTGTACTTAAAAAACTTTTCTGCAGTCGACAGACCTTCAGACAAGGTTTTAATTGAGTATTACACCTCAGCCCTGGGGCCTGAGCTGGCCATGTTTGCCAAGATGAAAGTCAAGCCCACACTGGTAGAGACTTATGAAGAGGCTGAAAGGGTAGAGGCTGAAAGTGAGAGTGTAAAATATTATCCTGATCCCCTTGAAGCCAAGATTACTGCGAGAAGAATCTCATTGTTGTCTAAACCTAGAGAATATCAATCACATGATTACCAAGGAATGATGAAAATGCTTCAGAAACTGTCCAACCGAATAATAAACCTGGAAAAGGAAAGGGACATTCAGAAAAGCTATAGGCCTCACTATCCGAAAAAAGAAGATAACAACCAATGGCAAGTCCCTCCTCCCAATTCGGCATCAATAAACATAACAGAAGTAGGAGGGGATAATTTCTGTACTTTTCACCAACAACCCCATTCTGAGAAGAAGTGTCCTCAATGGTTACATTCAATGACATTGGTGATGAATAAGTTGTTGGACCCTAAATTGGCTAAGGACAGTGGCAAGGAGGAAAAGGAGAAACAGATCATAAGAGAACCAGAGGATGATACTATGTTCTCATGGAATGGTATTTCACTGTTCGACATTGAAAATGATACTCCTAAATCCGAATGCACATCTACAACTATGAAGAACATGGGTTTCATAGGCCAAGACAATGCAATGATTTCTAAAATTAACAAGTTGTGGGAGAATGTTAAGAGACTGGACGAGGGCAAAACGCATAAGAACAATACCCTCAACCAAAGGACAGAAGACCAAGAACCAGGGTGGAAAGAAAACCTTGACACCCCGCCTTTTCTTTTGACTCTAGAAATGCTGAATTATAATGTGCATAACTTCTTGGTGGACTCTGGAGTAGCAGTCAATGTGATGCCCCTTGAGATTTGCAAAAAGATTAACGGACAACTAGAGTCCACACCTCATGAAGTAACGCAGTTAGATCGCACAGGTGTAAGATTAGTGGGAGAAATGAAGAATGTCCTCATTCGTTTGGCTGCTAATAACAAGATATGTCAATTTATTGATATTATGGTGGCTGACATACCAAGGGGATATGGGCTCATTCTCAACCGTGATTGGGCTGCTAGGTTGAAAGGTTATTTTGCTTCAGATTGGTCTCATCTGCTGTTACCTCTCAAAGGTACCCCAAATCCAGTAAAAATTCTGAGAGAACCATACATGAAGTATACTATCACTAAGTTAGGAGAAGGCAGTGAGTCTGCTGGTTCTATCTTGGGAAACTATCTGAACTTAATCTAAGACATCATTCTTAAAAAAGGGCCAGTTCTATGATTGACAGTCAGCTTGAGCTCCTTCAAATTCCTCAGGCTGTGAAAGACGATTCTAGAATTGTGATCATGTGTTCAGTTTCAAAAACAGCGCAGCTAGACCATGGTTAGATATCCCGTGTCTGTTTTCCGGCCCACCCGTTGACTTTATAGATTTAAAAAAAACAATATGTTTCAGGAGTGGGCAAATTTTCTCTTTCTTTGTTTTTGTACATAAATAAATTGTTTGTTTTCTTTGATGCTTGAGACTGTTTTCTTTTGCTAATTGATTTAATCTTGTTTCCTTTGATTTATTGTTTTGCTAGTTTTTCTTTGGTTTTCAATAAAGAGGCAAACTTTTGGTTGCAATGGAAACGTCGGGTTTCTTTATTAACTGAAATATTGAGCAAAAGACTGTGCTTTAAAAAAATAGAATGTCTTCTAGTAGCAGTTTTCCTAACTGGCAATGCGTTCATTGAAGTCTTACTTAATCCCTGTAAATAACTCAGAAGTAAGAGAGGTCTGGAATACTATTTCGAGGCTCCATCCATTTCACATCTTAAATACCCAAGGGGGTGACAGCAAAAGACTCATGGAAAGGAAACAGAGTAAAACAGTATATCATATTTAAATGATCCCATGTCATATATATTCAAAAAAGAAATAAGCTATCAAGAGTCCAAAATCCTTAAAGAAAACATTACATATCAAAGCAAAATAGCAAAGCATGAAGCACTGAATGGCCACAAGATCCTCTCCGTCCGTGAACTGAAATATGAAGCACATTGTTCACACAAAAGGGCACTATGGGATAGAGGATCCTGAATTAAAATTCAGTAAGAAAAGGCCTACAGGAGGACTCATATCAAAAGAACTAAAATTCAAATAGCACAAAAGTGCAAATTGGCATGGGAATGAGGAACAAACGGATAATACTGTTTACACTCTATTACAATCCTGTGGTGTCCAAGTTGGAAACTCCCTAAGGACAGGAAAAATAAACCTCACCTATTTGGCCTCAAAAGAGTTATTCAGACTGACAATATCTCTGTGTTACCTTTTCCCCAAAGAATAGACTACTCTTCAATGATTGAAATGCTTAAATTGGCCAGTCCGAGGATAAGGACATCTAGAAGATTTCAACTTTTATTTAGATGGTCTTGCACTGGAAAAGAGTTAATTCAGAAATCTGGAGTTCACCAGGTAGTCGCCAATTGTTGTAGCTGCAACATTTTCCTAAAACTCTAAAAAATTTTAGGACCCTCCTCTACTTTGAATTAGTTTGATTTTCCGCCTTATCTTGATCTAATGACTTTTGGAACGTTTTCAAACGCTTGGGTAGCTCTATCAATCGATCTGATGTTGTCCTTAACGCTTAATTTAATCCCATGCATAATCGGGTTTATCGTTGCTTTTTTAATACCTTTGAAGCTTTCCTAAATCGGGAGTTGGTTCATTTGAATTTCCCGCCGTTACGGAGGTCTGTGCCTTGTATTTTTCCGCCGTTGCGGCCAGTTATTTATTCTACGTAGATCATTTTCCTAGCTGCCGTTGCGGACGGATCCTCGTTCTGGATTCCGCCATTACGGATCAGTTCAGGTTTGTTTTTTTGGTTTTCATTGGCTATGTATCGGAGCCGTTTACCTTTCTTCTCTCCACCTTTGCGGACGGTGTCTTGTTGTGAATGCCCGCCGTTGCGGAGGAGTCTAAGATGTCATTCCTCGATCCTAAAAGCCATCTGATGTCCTATCATTGGTTTTGTTTCTCCTTACCTGTTCACCATTGCGGAGGAAGTTTTCGTTCATCAGCCGATCCTATAAGCTTCCGACGTCCGATTATTATTTTCGCGTGCCTTGCTCATCGTTGCGGACAGGTTGGTGCTGTGGCTTTCCACCATTTCGGAAGGTTGTGAGTTCTTACCCTCCGATCCAGATTTGTTTCTCGTCGATCTATTAAGTCGTCACACGTGCGGCCCAGTTCTATATATTCGGTGACATAGTTTTATTTTTCTATTATTGTTTTTGCTTCCCAGCGCTGTCGCCATTTGAGCTGTCATCTTCTCAAAGAACCCTGCGATCGGTACACTTGCATCCAGGTGGAAAACATGGAAGCTTGGACGTCGTCAACCCGCTCATCCTCCCGTTGATTGCATTTTGTTTTCCAGGTAGGATCCTTGTCATTTCATCCTTTCCCATTTATACTATTAGTGGTTTTCTACGGTGGTATGGCTTTCCCTGGCCGTTTTTTCCTCATACCGCTAGGTTTTGAGCCTTGGTCTTTTTTTTTTTGCAGCGAGAGGGTGGTATAACCGTCGGAACCACCAGGTTTTTCATCATTGTTGCTTACAAGCCCCACGTAGAGAGAAAGAAGGGAGAAGAAGAGAAAAGTAAAGCTGCTCAAGAAGCAGCTGAGAAAGTTGCCCAAGAAGCAGCTGAGATAGCAAAAGAGGCAGCCAAAGAAGCAGAGGAAGCAGCTAGACAAGCCACTGAAGAGGCAAAGAGAAAGCTTGAGGAGGAGCTCCAAAGGCAGGAGGCTGAAAGAATAGAGTTGACACAACAGTCAGTCTCTGAAACAGCAAAAGGGCAGACCCAGGAGGAGGAAAACCCCGAGGTACAGATCTCTCAAGTACTCGCTGCTAGCATCCATGTGGCCCCTTCGCTCCAACTAGTGCCTTTCATCCAGAAAAAGGGTGAAGAAGTCCCCGACTTCAATACTGTCTATTATGATAGGGCCACCAAAATAATAATGAAAAGAACGAAAAGGAAGGTAGAGGCACAGGATATGCCTGGAAAAATGATAATAGATACTGTTGTTATGCTAGGAACGGACCTAGATCCAAGGCTTACCATAAGGGCTAGGACTACAATACTACATGCTTCAGAGGATAACATAGATAAGGTGATGACTGAACTGGAGTCATACAAAAAAATATTCTACCCAGCTGAAGGATACCCTAAAGAGAGAGAGAGAGGAAGGAAACAGGCTAAAGAGGAAATTTGAACACTTACAGAGAGAGATGAAGACTACTGAAGCTGAGTTGCAGGCCCTGCATGAAGAGAGACAGGCTCAGGAGACTACACAAGAACACCTTGAGCAAGTACAAGTAGAAGATCAAGAGTTGAAGAAGGAGAAGGAGCAGTTGCTGCAAAAGGTGGAGGACCTATAAGAACAGATGAAGATCATTGAGCATGCCAATGATTTGCATTCCCAAGAACTGACAAAGCAACATCAAGAGCAGCTTTCCTCTCTAACCGCTGATCTGGAGGCAGCAAAAGAACAGCAAGTAGATCTGCAACCTTTCAAGGAATATATCCTGGCTCAGAAGGCTAAAATACTACAGCTGCAGACCGCTCTAGAAGATGAGAGATGCGAGGTCCTTCAGATTGATAACTGATTGGAGGAGATCATGGAAACCTCCTCCTACTTCGTAGACAGATCCCAGGAAGTTCTTGAAGTTTTGAATGCCAGAATGGAAAGGCTAGAGAACAATGCAGAGACTCCAGCAGAACTACCAGCCAAAGACCATCAAGCCCTTAAAAGAGATCATGACCTAGTAGAGTTCGCTGTTAGCACTACGGAAGACTTCAAGAAGACCGTCAAAAGGGCGTAGGGAGCATGCTCAGAATACTTCAAGAGGCTCCTTAATACATTCAACCGGTGCCAAATAGACGCTGAACATAAGCTTGATGAGTTCCCAGACCATGAAACCTTTATAGAGATATTGCAGAGCAGGTATCAGGATGCAGAGGCTAGAACACAACAGATCAAGGCCATTGATGACCTGGTTTTGAGGAATGAAGTGGGCCACCCAGCTGTTAGTGTGAAATTCTTGGAAGACCAGCTTCGTTTGAGCCCAGCAAGGGTCAAGGATATCAAGAATCAAGCCAAGACATTTGAGATAAGCATTCAGTTTTTGGAGCCTAACACTTTTGAAAGCATCGCAAGTGAAGCTGCAACGTGGAGGAAGTTCCTAGAAAGCCAAGCGGGGCCCTCTTCTTAAGGGGATGAGTCACCTTTGTATTTTGTAATATTTTGTAAAGGCATTTGAAAAAAGTAAGCGTTGGGAAAATGAAAGGTTGGGAAGCCCAAAGGCTACTTTGGGCAGCCCAACCATTTGACTCTTTTGTATAAATGTAATAGACTAAGAAGAGAAAAGGGGGCTTTTCTCCCCATTAAGACTGGAGGACATATTGTAAGAAGAACTATTTCCTTTTGCAATAAAAAATTACAGTTTTCTTGTTGGAGAAAGAGATGTGAAATTTCCTAATGTCATGCAATGGATGGCGGAAAGATGAACTACTTTATTTTTCAGCCTGTGTCCATAAATCGTGAGATCGTTCTAACTTTATGACCTATGTCTTGTTCAATGATTTCTGGTTCATTTTCTTGGAAAGCTCACCACGAGTAATGTATGCTGCTTACATAACAATTAGCTAGTTGATTGTTAGAATATTTTTCTCATTAATGTGTTGTAAATATGAATGTCAGCTAACTGTAAATTCTGTTTATGATACACATTACTCACCAATAATCATTTTATATGGCTCCCCGAGGATAGGTGCATATATAGGTATTTAGACAAGTAGTTGGCTTCATGGTTGCATATGTGATTTAGATGTTTGAGAACCTAAGACGAGAGGTAAGAACCTGCGCAACACATTGTGTAGTTCCTTGCATCTTTATCACTCTTGCATTCTTAGTTAGGCATTTGCATTGCATACATTAAGTCAAAATTACAAAAACTCGGTGGACCGAGCCGCAACTGGTAAAACCCCTAGTTTTGTTACCTTGACCTACGGTAGCCGGACCGCAAACCGGACGGATTCCCTACACCAAACAGTCAACGGGCTAGTTGGGAACGTTGATTGGGGAGAATCCTTTACTGTTGTCGCCTGCGAATTTCCAGGCCTCAACAGATTGTCACACCAATTGATAGTCATCGAATAAAATTCAAAACCAAGTTCTCCAAGAATTCGTTGCAACCACACACATTGTGTAGTTGCATTCACTCCTCCTCTATACTCGGCCTCAACTAATGAAATGGATATAGTGTGTTGTTTCTTACTTGACCAGAATATGGGATGATTTACAAGCATGAATACATAACCTGAATTGGAATTTATATCAATGGAATATCCATCCCAATCAGAATCAGTAAATCCAACTAGTTCTAGTGGAGAACTAGCAGCATAGTGTATCCCGGAGTGTTTGGTTCCTTGCACATAATGCAATATCATTTTCATAGAATTCCAATGGATCCCATGAGGCTATTTCATATACATTGCAAAAAAACCTACTCCATAATTCAAATCAGGTTGAGAGTGTGTGAGATACAACAAGCTCCCAACTAGTTCCCTATACAACGAGTTGTCCACCAACGGCGATGAACCAAAATCACATAGTTTAACTTCTGAAAGGAAATGAAACTTGAATGATTTCCATTTAACCATTTTGAACTTCAATAATAGGTCTACGACATACTTTTATTGGTTGACCTTAATATCTACATAATATTGCTCAATCTCCAAGCCAAGAAATTGTTTCAACAATCCAAAGTCATTCATTGAAAACACATTGTGCAATCAAGACTTAATTGAACCTATATCAGAAATCAAACTTCCAATGATCAAAATATCATCAAAATACAATACTTTTATCTGAATAGAGACATAAATTCTGCATATACACATTAGGATCATATTTGTATCTTTCAAATCCTTGTGATAGAAGAAAGTTGCCCATCTTTGCATACCAAGCCCTGGGGGGTTGCTTGAGGCCATAGAGAGACTTCTTCAACCTGCAAAGAAGTGAAGGATCATGAATGAAAACTTTAGGCTGCTTCATATAAATCTCCTCATGAAGTTCACCATAAATAAAAGTATTCTTCACATCCATGTGGTGCACCTCCCATCGCTTAGATGCAGTAATGGCCAAAACTAGCCTGATAGAGTCCATCTTTGCAACCGGTGAAAATGTCTCTGTATATTCCACTACATGGACTTGATAGAATCCTTTGGAAACCAAAATAACCTTATACATCATATATGAACCATCATAAGCCATCTTGGTCCTATAAACCCAATTACATTGCACCAGTTTCATTGTCTTGCAAATACTTCAACTCCCAAGTTTCATTGTCTTGCAAAGACATCAACTCTTATTGCATGGATGTTTTCCATATTGGATCATGTGATGATTCTTAATATTACTTAGGATCATATACAACCATCATAAACCACCTCTTTAGAATATTCAAATCACAAGTGGACAAAACCATTGTGAAACTGAGATCTAATCTTCCTAGAGTCTAGTAGATCTCTAGAAAGATCACTAGTTGTTTGTATAGTTTTATCAGCCCATTTTTTCCTTATGGGTGAGTCTTGATCTACATACATGTAATCATATTCATCTTCCATATCAGAATCATAAAAATAAGAGAGAGAGTCATCATTTACATCATCATTGAATGGAGGGTGTGAGCAATCCCATTTGACTAGTTTGATCTCTTGCATGGGATCTTCTTTGAATTGTACACTTATCTCAATGAAAGTTTTCTGATATGGGGATCAAATATATTGTATCCCTTTTCATATTCAGCATATCCAACCATTATGGACTCATTTATTTGAGGTTTCAAGGCCTTTCTCTTCTCAGAAGGAATTCTATCCCAAGCCTTTGAACCAAACACCCTAAAATGAGAAACATTGGACTTGTGACCACTCCAAGACTCAATGGATTTTTCTCTTCGAATGCTCTGTGTGGAACTCTGTTCTAAACATATGCAACACAGATTTTTTCTTCATCACATAGATTAGGAGACAAGGACTTAGCCTCCAACATGCATGTGGCCATCCCCTTCAATGCTTTATTCTTCTGCTCTATTCATGTGTGTAAGGAACATAATGTTGCATTTGAATTTCATTTTCCTCACATAGTTGTTTCAGGTTATTATTGGGATAATCCTTTTCATTTTTAGTCTTTAAGACCTTCAGATTATTCCCACTCAAGTTCTCAACCAAAGCCTTGAAAACTTTGAAGATATCAAACACTTCAAATTATTTCTTGAGAAAATACACCCAACAATACCTTTGAGAAATCATCTATGAAAGTTAAGAAATACCTTGAGTTTCCATAGGAGGGTGTGGGAAGAGGTCCTATAAGATATGAATGTATCAAATTGTCGATCACTTGGATAACCCTTCTTTACATTCCCTTGTTGGTGCAACCTCAACCAAAAAAACCCAGTCGACAAGGGTTCCCACTCTGTCGACACTCGACTCACCGTGATCTCCTTGAGAAATGGCCCAAACAGGTTTTACCCTATCCAACAAAACCCACGAAGCGGATGCAGTCTCACCCGAGATGTTTTAGGGAGGGATCACGAAACCAAGTTTCCATAGAATAGAAGAGGACTATTGGCATCGACGATTCATCAATTTATTTATCATGTCTGACTAGTCATTTAATCATTCATAGAACCATTCATCATCACTATTTAACAAATCGCATCAATCATTCATAACAGAAGCATCATATAACAAAAATAACCATACTATCGCACAAACATATCTACAAAGATAACATCATTCATAAGCATTAAACATTGCATCATAGATCTATGTCACACATACTCGCCATTGGATTGCAGAAACAAAAATAAAATACAGAAAGAGACAAAAATAAAAGTATTTCAGATCAACCTTCGTCACTTCATATTACTTCTGCACAATAAATCATAGATCCAAAACAGACAACAATTCAATCCTCAGTCTAGATCTCTAAGATTCCGATACAGTTGATGATTCTTACATTCACAATTATCCTTCTATTTATAGGCTTGCACCTTTATATTCATGATCCACTTCTAACTAACTCTTGACTGATTCTACCAACTAATGACCAATATCCACAAAATATAGTTAAAAATACAAAAAGTGACATAAAATATTCAAAAGTAGTCTATCTTCCGCATTGCGCTATCTTTGTCTTGCGTTGTGTCTTCTAAGCTTGCACAGCATCCGTGATATTGTGCAACTAACTGATCCTCAACCCCTTTCCAAAAGGCCCCCAACATAGTCTTGTGGCTCGTCCTCAATACACGTCAGGTGGACATGGTGTACTCAAAAACTGCTCATAGATAGTCGTGTGTCGATCGTCTGGAAATTGTCAAAATGTGCAATTCATTGTGACTTCCTTGTCCATGGTCAATTTATTATTAACTTGGCACACTTCGGAAACCTTGTGTTGCATGGAATCTACCTTCTACTTCGACCACGGATACTCGTCACTAAAATAATTCTGTCTATATGCCACTGCCTGGGTGGCTACTTACTACATAGTGACAGTCTGTAGCTGCAAATTATGAAGCCTACGTGCCACATTGAAATCCATTCCATCTCTCACAACCTTGTCATTCCTTGCATTCAGGTTCATCCCAGACTGTTGGAATTCGGTCCCACTCCCTATTCCTGCAGACTTTGTCAAGTGGGGAAAGAACTCAGGCCCCCTTCAGATTCATCATGGCTTTCTTAGTCTGTGCCCCACACCGACTAGGAGGGATATAGCCAAGGATAACCTTGCCAGGCACTTTCTCCTTGGATGAGCTAGCCTGCATACTTGCAAATTCTTCTTCAATTGAAACTGGTGAAGCATTCTTACTCAAAATCTTCCTTGTGTCAAGGGTGTGTTGGCTGGATTTTCTGTCTTAAGTCCAACAAGGAGGAATAGTCAACACAAAGTGCTTAAAACATCCCTCGGTGTGTTTGGGATGACTAAATCTCACTGGAACAAAGGCCCCGCTGGCTTATGAGTTTTCTCTCAAAAGAGAGTCTCACAATTTAGTGATAGAAATTATTAAAATGAAATAAAGATCTCAAGGATGTAATCCAACTAACATGACTGATCAAGGATGAAAACTTCAATAGTTGAAAAACATACAGATTTAACAGCTATTAAAACACACAGGTTTTAACAGCAACTAAACTGTATCTTTCACTATGAAATAAACTAAACCTAATTTTAAAAAGCTAACTCTATACCTAATCTATCCTTCCTGCATAGGAGCATGGTGAAATATGAATGCTATTTTCAAATCTGAATTTAAAATAAATGTTGTTAAAATCAAAATGACAATACAAAGTTAATCATTCAAATTTAAAACAACATAAATTTGATAACACAATCTGCAAAATGACAAACAAAGTCAGATCATTAAAACAACTATCTAATCATTTAAACAGATCTCAAAATAACATAATCCCAAGGAATACAAAAAGATTTTAGCACATAATTGCAAAGTATATATGTACCAAATAAAATATAGATACCACAGAAATAAACGAGAGTAAATATTGGAGCTCTGTTACAATCACATTCCCACTCATATTCTTCTATTACATCAAACCTCGAACCAAATAGAAAGAAGTCTTACAAAATTCAGGAAAACAATTCCTCCAAACTTTATAGAATTCCCCCCTATGAAAACGTCTTATCCTCCTTTTGCAAATAGAAACATTACAATAGAAAACAGAACAAAGAAAAACATAGTTTCCTCCCTTCTGTCGAGACCCCCCCTTTGCAATCGACAGTTTCCTCTTGTATTGCTAGCGAATTGATTGAAATATCCTCATTCCAGATCATTTCGTAGAATCTTTCTATGTGTTGTGTCATCTACCAGAGAACATATCCAATACATGCCATAGTATTTCCATTGCATTTACCTTTTACACCTCATGCTTCGCGATCAGGTTAAAACTATTTCATTGATCCAATATGTGATGATCTCATCTCAAGCGAACTTAATAAATTTCTGGTTTTCCTTCCTTTTAGTAACCTGCACATTCAAAATTATATTAAATAACAATTTAAGAAACAAAGAGTTAAAAATTCCCAAATAAATATTCGACGGGATACAAAACAATATCAAGTTTTATGTAAAAGTAAAATAATAAGGATTGTCCTTTCGATTCAATAATTCATCCCATCCATTTTTCTTTTGGATCATGTGATATCCCTAGCACTGTAAATTTGAGAAGATATGGTACTTGTAGAATCAGAATGAATGAAATATTTTCTATCGCTACTTCCAATTCGATAATGCACTTTAATCAATGGAATTTGCACCAAATTTGTGTAGCTCCTTTAACTGCTCATGAGGAACTATGTGAAAACGCTCCATAACCAATAACATTATCAGGAACTATGTGAAAACAAAACAACCAAAATAAATAATGAAAAAGATAAGAGAACATGTTTATAAAATGAATGCCTTTGTGTTCATTTACATGGGTAAAAAGAAATATAAAAGTGAAACTCTTTTTAACTTTATACGCGTAAGCTTAAGACTCGTCTCCTCAATCTTTTGGATAAACCGTTTAATAATAATTTGTGAAAAAAGATATCATATACTATACAATATATCATATAATATTTATAATTAATAAGGCACAAAGTATATTAAATACTTAGCTTTTCATAATTTATTATAAAATAGATCACAGTATAGATTATGTGAGATGAGAATAATATGTTTTCATAATCTAGTATCTTTAAAGGAACTAAATAAAATTGATTTGACAAAGGTAAAAAGTATTATAGTTTCTTATTATGCAAGTTAACTCTTAAGATCATATTTGTAAGAAGATCACAAAACTTAATAAATGTCTTAAACGATCAAAATGTTCATATATGTGTATGTGTGTGTGTCAATAAATTCTTGTAAACATTATGATCAATGTTAAGAAAATAAAGTTTAATGAAATTCTTAACTATATATTTTAATAAATTATTTATGTCAAGCTAGTAAGATATTCAAGTTTAAGAGTGGTTATTATGCCAAAGTAAGGTTGAGTGATGTTTTTAAATTCAATAAGCATAAAAAGAGCAAGTGATAAAAGTGTAAACTTTGCAAGTCTACAAAAGCATCATGTCAATCCAATTTGCAATCAAACAATCTAAAATGAGAATGCGCGAGAATCATCAAGCAACCAAGAAACCACTAAAACAAACCTCATTACCAAATCCTTGTCTTATAAAAAACAAGTCAAAGAATTTATAATGCAAATAGTGAGGGATCACTGAAAGATAACCATGAAATCACTTATCAAATCAAACAAGACAAACCGAAAGCAATTTTTTTTTTAAACTAAATATTTCCAATAAGTCTAATAGGGTCCCTCTTATTTTTGCAAAAAATCAAGAGGAGTTGGTTGGGTGCCAACAAATGGCAACATACCTGGGCAAACCAGTTATCTCTACTCATTCATCTAAAAAGCTACAAAAAATAACAATCTTAAAATTTGCTTAAAACAAATAAAAAATCCTTAATCTAATAAGAATCAGCACCCAATTCACATCTGCGAATATTTTCAAAACTACCTTCATTTCTGTTGATAAATATTTTTTCATAGACAAACTGAAAATTATCCCGTCAAAACAAAGTACTTAGGATAAAGATAATCTACATCAACAATATAAAGATACATCTATTCACCTATCTAAAAAAAAATTCAAGACCTGCTCCAATTATAAAACATTTATTGATTTTTCCATTAAACTTTAACTAAAGAATACAGTCCAGGCCTGGTAACCAGATATTAACAACTTCATTCACGAGTTTTACCAGAAATAAATAAGTCAGCTTGTGATGAGACCTCTTGTCCCTTGATCTTGTGATCACGAGCCATCACCCTGGGGATCAGAAATGATGTTACTCCTAATAAAGCTGATGATCATGACTAGGTTGGATCGTGATGAGACCTCCTATTCTCCAATCAAAATCTAACTTATTACGGATAATTATGCATAGAGAAGACTTCAAAATATTTGCAGATGGTAAATAAATTTCTAAAATAATGACTGCTAATGCAAATTGATAAAGATTTTCCAAGTACTAAGTTTTGAAAAGAAAATCTATCAGTTATCCCAACTATAAAAAAACAGATCGTTGAATGTTAATCTTGATTATAAACACTAACACTATCAGTTATAGGTCCTTATCAAATTTGAGAAAAACTAATGAGTTGAAGCGAATCTTGAAAGACCAAACTTCACTACAACTAATAAAGATGAATAAACAAACTACAATAAAGCCACAAAGTTTATTGATATACAATAACCCCCTTCCAAACTTCAAGCAAACTAAAAAAAGAAAATCATAGCAAACTTGAAAAATAAAACCAATAAAAGCAAGAGATCTAAAATGGACATATGCAAATGTGAAAATGAAACTTAGCCTTGAATAGATTAACATCTTAAGTGGAGAAAAATGAAATAGCTATATCACAAATAAAAAGAGAGAATTAGTTTCTACAAGATTAAAAATATGTCTCTCTATAATTTGCGACATAAGGATTTGTTAAAAATAAGCAAGATGTTTTAATAAGTTAGGCCCCTCTTATGCAAAAGGAAACAATTCAAAACAAAGAAATTTAAACTAAAATTTAATTACATATGCAGTTACAAGTCTAAGGATTTTGGTATTCATGTGCAACAACATTCTTCATTTTCTTAAAAGTTCTTGCTTATTATCATAAGAATGTATGAAACATTTTCCCAATTAATTCGAAAAAGTAAAAGATGTATGACTTAACAGAAAAATTTAAATAAAGATAATTACAAGCAAGAGAGTCAAAGGTAAAGAAAACATCCCTAAATGTATCGATAAGTGACACCTCTTGAAATTAGCATAATCTTCATAACTACATTTATTCAAAACAAAATCAAGAAACGGTAAAAATTAAGAAAACTAATCTAAACCTAAGCCTAACTATGTACAAAAGAAAACAATTGTAATGAACATTAAGTAAAGTGAAATAGCCAATGAAGCCATCGAAGCATTTGTAATCCTCCAAAATAAAACATGTCAAATATTAGTAATATGAATTGAAATGCTTCATATCGAAAAATAGAAAGTATTAAATTAGAGATTGTATCTACAAAACGAAGAAAAATAGGACATGGAAACCTTTTAAGATATGATCCTTCCAACCAAAAATAAATTGAATCATAAAAAAAAGATTGTAGGAGATCTACAACTTGTGAAGATTCAATGGAGTTTGTGATAGAAAATTCATGAGGATAGTAATAAAAAGGGAGCATGTCGAGATTATAATCAAAGGTTCCAAGAGAAGTTAAAGTAGAAGATATCTTTTGTAAGGAAACATCGTCATCATAAAATTGAAAATCAAATTCTGACATTACCTTAGAATGAGAACTTTCCCTTTGAAATTCATGAGATTTTGACGACTCAATTAATTTACAATTGAAAAGATAAGTATCACCAAAATCTAATAGATTATGAGAAATGGTTTTATCTTCTAACTTAGCTTCTTTAATATTATCATATGCATGAGATTCTTGAGCTATATTTATAAAATTATTTTCATTGTCAATATCTTGAATAGAAAGATTTTTCTCATTCTTATACAACAAATCACTTCGCATTGAGATAGGGACTAACCATAGTGGAGAATTTGTTTGCATATTAGTATCTCGACATGAACTATAATCAATAAATAGATCAAGATATAAAGCATGATAACTTTTGAAAGATGGAAAATTAGATGTTCCCCTTTTAATAGGACAATCTTCATTAACTGATTCAAGAGAAAAATCATTGTGCATATTCTGATTTGTTGATATATTTTGTGAAGGAATGAGAGGATTTTGCTCAATTTGAGAAGAATAAAATGCAAATTCACGATTTATGCAACTATCATTCAAAAATTCAGTTTTAGGTTTTGAAATCATCGATTCCTTTTCGACTACAGTTGTTTTAACAAGAGAATGATTTTTCTATATAAGTGTCGAATTCAAATTCTTTTGTTCCTAAAATTGTATATTAGAAGATCCTAAAATTTGTTGATGTTCAACAATTTTAGTGTCAGAATATGGACCAATAATATTAGACCTTGAATCAATATTAACCGATAAAGTCATGCGATCATAAACATGCATATTGTCAATTTGAAGCTTATCATTATTCACTTGATCATGAGAATCAATATATAAAAATAAATTTGTTATTTCTTCTGCAGAAAGTTGATCTTTTTAATGAAATCTAAAATAAATTGACATAAATCTTGAAAAGAAAGTATTAGTAGATTCACCTTCTTGTTTGCGAAATTATTTTATCTCATACCTCAACTTTTGATAATTATAATTTTCATGCGCATTAATAAACAACTCCATGAAATATTTCCATGAATGAATGGATTTAGTTGGTAACATTTTGAACCAGCCTCGGTATCTTCTTTTGAAAGTGACAGTAAAAAGCCTGCAAATCTTGCTCTCACAAACTGTATGATCATGGTTACAAATAAATATAAATTCAGTGAGATGTTTAAAAGCAGTCATTTTACGTTCTCCATCAAAAATTAACCTTTGTAAGAGATTTAGTGCACTTTCAAAAATACCTCCAGCAGGCCTGGGCATGCTAAAATCATTATCTAAAACAGTAATAGGAGCCATTTAAAAATAGATCAAAATTTAAAAATAAATAGCTCAAAAGGGCTTACTTGCCTATATTCCCTCCTTCTAGCGCCATTTGTTGGCCAGACTTTCTGTCCTAAGTCCAAAAAGGAGAAATAGTCCACACAAAGCACTTAAAACAGCCATCGGTGTGTTTGAGATGACTAAATCTCACGAGAACAAAGGCCTCGATGCCTTATGATTTTGCTCTCAAAAGAGAGTCTCACAATTTAGTGATAGAAATTATTAAAATGAAATAAAAATCTAAAGGATGTAATCTAACTAACATGACTAATCTAAGATGAAAACTTCAATAGTTGGAAAACATACATATTTAACAGCTATTAAAACACACATGTTTTAATAGCAACTAAACTGTATCTTTCACTATGAAATAAATTAACCTAATTTAAAAAAAAAACTAACTCTATACCTAATCTATCCTACACGCAGGAGCATGGTGAAATATGAATGTTATTTTTAAATATGAATTTAAAATAAATGTTGTTAAAATCAAAATGGCAATACAAAGTTAATCATTCAAATTTAAAAGAACATAAATTTGATAACACAATCTGCAAAATGACAAACAAAGTCAGATCATTAAAGTAGCTATGTAAGCATTTAAACAGATCTCAAAACAACATAAGCCCGAGGAATACAAAAAGATTTTAACACATAATTGCAAAGTATATATGTACCAAATAAAATATAGATACAACAGAAATAAACAAGAGTAAAGATTGGAGCTCTGTTACGATCACATTCCCACTCTTATTCTTCTATTACATAAAACCTCAAACCAAATAGAAAGAAGTGTTACAAAATTCAGGAAAACAATTTCTCCAAACTTTACAAAACTTCCCCCTATGGAAACGTCTCATCTTCCTTTTGCAAATAGAAACATTACAATAGAAAACAGAACAAAGAAAAACACAGTTTCCTCCCTTCTGTCAAGGACCCCAAGCCCCCCTTTTGCAGTCGACTTTCTCCTCTTTTATAAACCATCAGATTCCCTTGGATACCTGCGTTGTTCATGAGCTCTCTGAAATATTCTCGGAAACCAGTGTAACCTCTTGTATTGCTGGCGAATTGATTGAACTATCCTCATTCCAGATCATTTCTTAGCATATTTCTACGTGTTGTGTCAACTACCAGAGAACATATCCAAACACGCCATAGGATTTTCATTGCATTTACCTTTTACACCTCATGCTTCGCGATCAGGTTAAAACTATTTCATTAATCCAAGATGTGATGATCTCAGCTCAAGCGAACTTAATAAATTTCTGGTGTTCCTTCCTTTAGTAACCTGCACATTCAAAATTATATTAAATAACAATTTAAGAAACAAAGAGTTAAAAATTCCCAAATAAATATTCAGCGGGATACAAACAATATCAAGCTTTATGTAAAAGTAAAATAATAAGGTTCGTCCTTTCGATTCAATAAATCATCGCATCCATTTTTCTTTTGGATCATGTGATATCCCCGGCACTGTAAATTTGAGAAGATATGGTACTTGTAGAATCAGAATGAATGAAATATTTTCTATCGCTACTTCCAATTTAATAATGCACTTTAATCAATGGAATTTGCACCAAATTTGTGTAGCTCCTTTGACTGCAGGACACGTCATGACCTAGTGGTAGTAATCTGGTTTGTAACCTTCTCTTTTACCCTCTTCGCTATAATTTCATGTTGCCAATACTGCGCCAGTACCCACGTTATCCTCTTTTCTTGATGAAATTAATGTCATGAGATTCTTTTCATTTATTTAATGTGATTTTTTTTCAGATGGAAAGATCCACTGGAAACCCAGCAATACTTCCCCACATTAGTGGATGGTAGAGGTGGTAAACAGCCTGCTATCCTGGCATAATACTCTGTGATTTTGTAGCTTAACTGATAACATCAAAATATTCATAATGATGTAAACAGAATATTTATAACGGCTTCTGCAGTTAGATGGCATAATTTTTACTTCAAAAACTTTTGAGAAGGCTACAATCTGGTTTTTGTTTGAGATCTGTAATAAAGACACTTAAATGTGCAAACATTCCCTTTTTCGTAGCAGCATTGAATGATTTATAACAATGACTTCCGTAAACAGAACATAACTGTGGCATGTGGCATATATGAACTTGATATGGAACAAGTTCTATATGCAAATATGCACCAACAAACTTTTTTCCACAGAGAACATGCAGCCTTTTAGTTTGCAGCGAATCTCGTGCATTTTCAGCGAATATATTTGTGTGATCTGCCATTTATAACGTCATGGAAGCACGGTCAAAGATTACTCAATGATCACCCAGTAGTGTAATTTTATTTGGAACAACTTCTTTTGTTGGGAAGTATTCTTGACATGTAGGTTATTAAATGTAATCGTTTTCCAATATTATCTCTTTTTCGTTTTCATGTAATCTTATTGCATTTTCACTTAATTTTATTGACGTCAATGTGCTATCTCCAAGTTTCACAAAAATCCATAACCAATAACATTATCAGGAACTATGTGAAAACAAAACAACCAAAATAAATAATGAAAAAGATAAGCCTGAACATGTTTATAAAATGAATGCCTTTTATCAGGAACTATGTGAAAACAAAACAACCAAAATAAATAATGAAAAAGATAAGCCTGAACATGTTTATAAAAAATGAATGCCTTTGTTTTCATTTACATGGGTAAAAAGAAATATAAAAGTGAAACTCTTTTTGACTTTATATGTGTAAGCTTAAGACTTGTTGCGATTATGTACCGCACACCAGTTATCTTCCCAGGTGGGTTGATTGGTCCAACAAAATTCACAGCCCATTTATCAAAAGGTTGCAAAGTTACATGGGGTACCAGTGGCATCTCATCCCACCGCAACGGTTTTCCAATACGTTGACAGACATCGTAGCTCCACGTTGTTAGATTTTTAACATTTAAACTATATGATCTTAGGATCTTATTTGAGAGAATAACAAGCACAGCAATCAAACACAAGAGACAATGAACACAAAGATTTTCCTTGGGGAAACCATAAAGGAGAAAACCCCGCAACTTCCTCAGAGATAAAATCAGCACCAAAAGTAAGACCCAAAGACAGTAAGATGATCTCTCGACAGCAGTAGTCTCTCTCTCTCTTGTCCCAGCTTCTTATCTCTCTCTCAATTATGCGCTACAACTGAGTGTGAGTGAATGAATATGAATGTGAGATAAATGGAGAGGCTCGATCTCTATTTATACCGATTCCCGACTTGACAATAACTCACTAGGGCCGACTTCTCTAGGAGAGTCTAATAACCCTAGGGCCCACAAATGTAGGGAATTTAACCCTTGATCAATAAGTAGGGTTATATTCTATGACTTTACATGACTTCTTTACATTATTGAATCTCCTGATCAGAACATCAGGGCATGACATGACTCAATTACATTACAGATACTTCCCAGAATAAACATCGGAGTACAATACATAAGATATACAAGTGAATACATTCCAAAGTTACAAATATATCAACACTCCCAGCACAAGTCTTCTTCTCTATATCATCTGGATCATCATATCTTCATCTTTAGGTCATCTTCATCTTCAAGTCATATTCATCATCAATTCATCAAGTCTGGATCGTCACTGGATCTAGATCATCACTGGATCATCATCGAGTCTGGATAATCACTTGATTTGGAACATCACTGGATCATCATTAAGTCTAGATCATCACTTGATCTAGATTATCATTGGATCATCATCAATTCTAGATCATCACTTGATCTAGATCGTCACTGTTGGATCATCACTGGGTCATCATCACTGGTGCTATCTCATTTCTACTCGTCACATGAAGTTATACAGAGCCAACCCTTTTTCATGTTGGTTGTAGACCTAGCCTTCATGTAGGTCTTCATCGTCTTCAGCACTTATATCTGACCATGGAATGAACCATGTCAGAAAGGCCCTCCCATCACTTACATCTGACCATGGAATGAAACATGTCAGAAAGGCACGCCCAACACTCACATCTAACCATGGGAGGAACACATCCAAAACCCATGTCAGAAAGGCCTAGCACTCACATCCGACCTCATCATCTCAGAAAGGTTCTGCACTTACATCTGACCTCATCATGTCAAAAGGGTTATGCACTTACATCCGACCTCATCATGTCAAAAGGGCTCTACACTTACATCCAACCTCATCATGTCAGAAGGGCTCTCTCAGCTCTAGGATGAGTGTCAGTCCCAGTCTGAAAAAAATTCCTGGTAACTAACCAAGTTCCTCCATTCTCTCAGAGATGTCCTCTCAACACTAAGCTGAGTTTTAGTCCTAGACTGAATCAATTTCCTGGTAACAGACCAGGTGCCTCCATTCTCCCAGAGAATGACCCTCAGCACTTATATCTTATCATGTGGAAACACATCCCTCAATCACATCAGAATGGATCTACACTTATATCTAATCATGTGGGAACACATCCCTCAATCACATCAAAATAGATTTGCACTGATCATGTGGTAACACAACCCACAATCACATCAGAATATATTTGCACCGATCATGTGGTAACACAACTCACAATCAAATCAGAGCATCTCTGCACTTACATCTGACCATGTCACAAGGGCCAACGGATACATCAATTCCCTTTGGAGGGAAACTCGATCTAGAGAACACCAAGCTTCTCCCTGAAGTACTCAAACTTTACTCTGGCTAATGGTTTGGTCAATGCATCAGCTATCTGCTCATTCATCACAACATACTGGAGCTTCACTCCTCCTCTTTGCACCATGTCCCTGATATAGTGATACTTCATCTCAATATGCTTTGACTTGTCATGGAACACTGGGTTCTCTGACAGCTTCACACAGCTCTGGTTGTTGCAATATATACAAGTAGCATTCATCTGGAGATCAAATAAATCAGACAGTAGCTTTCTCAGCCACACTGCCTTGCAACTAGCCGAACAAGCTGCAACATACTCTGCTTCAGTTGTACTTAGTGCCACACAGGATTGCTTCCTGCTAAACCAGGAGATCACACCTGATCCCATACTGAAGCAACACCCTGAAGTGCTCTTTCTATCAATGGCACTGCCTGCCTAATCCGAATCCACATAGCCCTCCAATTTAATCTTCTTATTCACCTCATACTTGAGCCCATAATCAACTATACCCTTTAGGTACCTCAAAATATGCTTTGCAGCAATCAAGTGAACATGTCTCGGATCCGTCAGGAACTAGCTCAATGTGTTCACAGCAAAGAAAATATCTAGTCTCGTATTCGTCAGGTACATCAAGGACCCAATCATCTGACAATACATCGTAGCATCAACTGATTTTGATGAAGCGTCACTTAATAGCTTCAGGTTTGATGCCATAGGTGTGGTCATGGCCCTGCAGTCCATCATCCTGAACCTCTTCAAGATCTCTACTGCATACTTCCATTGTCCTAGGGAAATTCCATCTACATTCTGCCACACCTCCATGCCTAGAAAATAGTGCATCATACCTAAGTCCTTCATTTCAAACTCGGTAGCAAGCTTCCTCTTTGTATCATCAATCAACGCATCCTCACCTATCACAAAGAGGTCATCTACATACAGTAGGATTATCATTGGATTCCCTTCTTCAGCCTTGTAGTAAAGGTTGTAATCCTCTTTACTCTTGGTAAAGCCCAAACTAGATAGGAAGCTGTCAATTCTGTCGTACCATGTCCTGAGTGCCTGTTTCAAACTATATAGGGCTTTCTTTAATTTACACACATGAGTCTCTCTATCATGTGTCTCAAAACCGAGTGGTTGCTCCACATATACTTCCTCTTCTACTACACCATTCAAGAAAATTGTCTTGACATCCATCTGGTGTAATTTCCACTTCATTACTACAGCTAAAGAAAGTACTGATCTGATGGAAGTATATCTAGCTACAGGAGCAAAAGTTTCTTCATAATCTATTCCTTCTTTCTGGGAGAAACCACGAGCCACAAATCTTTCTTTATATTTCTCTGTGCTACCATCTACAGCATGCTTAATCTTATAGATCCATTTGGAAGTCACAACAGACTTCCCCTGTGGTCTTGGGAAAACATCCCAAACATCATTCTTCCTGATCAATTGATACTCTTCGATCATATCATCCTTCCATTATTTATTTTCTGTCGCTTCTTCATAGTTGGAAGGCTCTTTGTCAATGAAGTCACATAATAAGGCTACATAACCGGAGTAGGACCTCGTTGTTTTCCTTTCTCTATGTATCTCTTCCGGAGCCCCATATCTTTATGCACCTTGGATAGCTTCTCGTACCCAAGCAGGTTTCCTCTTATGAGGATTCTTTTCTTGAGGTGGATCTATAGGTTCTTGAGGTTCTTCTACTTCTTGATCTTCTTCTGGAATTGCTTCATTCATGGTTGTGTCATGAATTCTGGGTACTTTTGTTTCTTCGGGTTCTTCAGAATGTCTCTTTCTGGATTTGTTGTAAGCTGAGTCTTCATTAAATGTTACGTTCCTACTAATGTCTATCTTCTTGAATCCTAGGAAGTATATTCTTTACGCCTTTGAGCTTTTAGAGTATCCTACAAATATACCCTTCCTTCCTGAAGGATCTAACTTTGTCCTCTTTTCTTTTGGAATGTGAATACATACTGAACAGCCAAATATTCTAAGATGACTGACTTTTGGTTTTTTGCCGAAAAACACTTCTTCAGGTGTCTTGTTCTCGAGTACTCTATGTGGAGTACGGTTCTGTACATACACAGCTATTCTAGCCGCTTCTACCCATAGATGCATGGGAATATCTTGATCATGAATCATTGCCCTTGCAGCGTCCATGATCATTATATTCTTCCTTTCTGCAACCCCATCCTATTATGGATTATATGGAGTGGTCAACTCCCTCCTAATCCTTGAATCTCTGCATAAATCCTTGAATTCATTTGAAGTGAATTCTCCACCATTGTCTAATCGAAAAATCTTGATCTTCTTTTCTGTGTAGTTTTCGATCAAGGCTTTGAATTCCTTGAACTTGTTGAATACTTCATCTTTGTTCTTCATGAAGTATATCCATGTCTTCCTAGAAAAATCATCAATGAAAGAAACATAGTATACATACCCTCTTAATGAACTGGATGAAATCGGACTGCATACAGCGGAGTGAATGATTTCCAAGATTCCTTTATCCTTGCTTTCACTACTTGGAAATGTCTTCTTTGTGTTCTTTCCTTTCGCAAATCCCTTGCATACTCCTTCATGTTTTGCTTGTATTTCTGGAATATCTTCAACAGCTTTGCTTGAAAGTGGTAGTTCCCTATAGTGCACATGTGCAAGCCTTCTATGCCAAAGTTCATTTGGTTCTACTGAGTTATGAACCAAAGCTTGTTCTGGTTGGCCCTTTAATTTGTATAGTCCTCCCTCTCGTTCTCCAATTACTACTGCATCGTCAATAGTCTTTCCTTTTGGCCACATGATGACTTGACCGTCTATAAATGTAACTCTTATACCTTTTGCATATAATGCAGAGATGGAGAGAAGGTTCTTCTTTAGTCCTGGTACAAATAGGACATCCTTCATTTTCATATAATTTCCAGAGTCTAATTTGAAGGAGGATTCTCCACTACCTTTTATTGGATATTGGTAGTCATCCCCAAGTTTCACCTTGTGGGGTGATTCATGTTCTGATAGTTTCACAAATGATTCTTTGAATCCTGTCATATGTTTGGAAGCCCCACTATCTATAAGCCAATCATTGCTTCCATGTGTAATGTTTCCCGTGAGAGTAGAAATCAAAACATATTCTTCATCACTTGAAGAATCATCACTGTCTTGTTTGAATCTCTTCTTGGAAGGCCCATCATCTTCTACAGCATGAGCATGATGTCTTTTCTAGTTTCCCTTCCTCTTGTGATATCTATCTTTGTTTCTAGGACAATCTATTGCAAGGTGTCCTCTTTCATCACATGTATAGCAAATGTACTTAGACAAATCTTTGTTAGACTTTCTAGTGTTTCTCTTCTGGTGATAGTGCTTACCTCTGTGATGGTTTGTTCTGCTTTTCTTGGATTGTACTATGAGAGTTTGATCTTCACTTCCCATCTTTTTTTCTCGTTCTAATATTTGAGCTTCTTCTTGTGAGAATTCCTCCCATGGTCTGCTAAACTTGACTAGCTTCTTTCTGGCACAGATCCCTTGAATGAAAGAGTCCCATGCCCTATGGAGACCATTCAAGGTGGTCATCACAATTTTTTCATTCTCTACTTCTTCATCTACCGCTTCCAGTTGTTCCTTGATCTGAGAGACCCTTGTAAAGTAAGACTGGATCGTATCTGCATTCTGGATCTTTACATTATTCAATTGGTTTCTCAAAGTCATCTTTCGGTTTATGTTCTTCCCTTCAAATAACTTGGTCAGGGTGTTAACAACCCTACCTAGCAGAGGTTCGAAAAGATCATAATGAAGAAGGGGTAATGGTCGTTTATAATACTTTGGTCAAAATTTTTATGGTATGAAAGTATGGCAAGAGACGAAAAACGATGATTTATCGAAGGATCTAACGGTGCGGAGCGAAAAGATTGAGATCAACGGCCTGTATTATGTCCGCTCTCTAAAAGATTCAAGAAGGATAAGTACGTGCGAGCGTTTGATGTAGTATATGGATCAACGGTCGTTGATCCACTTGATGAGATCTACGGTCTATGTAAACTCCGCCTTGTGAACCTGCACGTTGGTTAAAACAAAGGAGCCCGGCGGAATGGAGTACATGTCACTTGATCTAATGGCGGGGAAATAAAGGCGAATTACATCGACGATCGTGGATGAATCCACAACGGGAACTTGCACGTTTGATAAGATGAAGACGCTCGACGGAATTAGGTACGTGTCGCTTGATCCAATGGCTGAAGAATAAAGGTAAAATAGATCGACGGTCAATGATGGATCCGGAGCAGGAAGTTGCGCAATAGTTGGAAGTAAAGGGCGGTAGCGGAATAGAAACCATTGTACACATGGTCGATCGTGGTGCGTTCCGGAGGCAAAAGTGGTTTGGTGGAAACCACCAAAGGGAGCCTCCGAAGTGGGGTCCTATAAAAGCATAGTTGACTTGTTCGGTGATTATTTTATTGGCGCCAGATGATTGAAAAAGACCTTCGTGCTCGTCAACCTTCAACTGTCAATTTCGAACACACGCAGCCATGGTAACAGGTAAGGCTCAAACACCCATAATTCTTCTATCTGGTTACCATTATCGACTGAAGTATGGACCAAGAAAAGGAATTGCAAGGGTCTGGTCATATTTTAGATGACTGGGAAGACTATTTGGTTGATAGGGACCGAGGGGTGTGTGACCCTTTCCTGTCCATAGGAAGTGTATCAGTCAGTAAAGAGAGGTTGTGTCAGTATAATTCACAGGGCAATGATGTCTTAAATGTCTGTAAATCCTTTTTATATTATTTTGCTGTCGAACAAACTCTGCATTTTCTCGAGTTTGCAGAGTGGTGCGCAGTTAATTATTCCCCTTCCCAAAGAATCATTGTAAGCCAGTCTACATCCCGAATACTCTGTAAAATTAATGCCAAAGTCATCCGCAAAAACCTCAACTTGCCTAACAGTTACCCTGACAGCCGTGAACCTGTAAATGAGTCGATTCTTGTCGAATTGTACAAAAGTTGTGGAACCGAAGTCCATTGCAAATTCCTATCCAGCATTTTGAAAGAGGGTCAGTCGTTAGATGGTCTCTTCCTGCCTTACCATATTCATATTTTCAAAAATGAAGTTCAATTAGTGGTATCCCTAGTATGTCAAATCTTAGGTCTTGACAATGATTGTCACGTAAATGAAGTCATCCTTGGTTTTTTGTTAAAAATAAGTTCATTAGGTTCTGAGTCTCAGTTGGTTCCGGTATTCAGTCTAGATGAGTACTTGGTGGAAGCAGACCATCTTAAATTAAGTGAATACCCAAAGGTCAGGTTCTTTAAATTTCAAACTTACTTGTTGAACATATTGCTGTGTTCAAACGTCACTGAATTACAGTTTTTGAGTACCATCTTCTCTTCTGATTTGCCAAATCAAATCAGCATGTTTGAATTTTCCAATTCCATCATGTCAGAAATATATAAAATGTTTTTCGATGAAATGTTTCCCCGTGTGTTAGAAGATATGAAATGCCTGATGCAGTCCTCGCCTAAGGATCGAGTTGGAGACTGGTTCCTGTACAAAGATTCCACTATTTTGAGAATATATGGATTCACTTGGGAACCTTATAGGTTACCCGCTTTCCTTACTCCAAGAATTTTTGCATTAGAATTCATGAGGCAAAGGTTGCACTCAGAGGAAGAACATTTTGGAGCCTTTAAAAAATCTTTAAATATCAAATTCTTTCTCAAGGTTGGCTCTTTTATTTTCAAAAATAAAGGTTCCCTGGTGTTTATTGAAAAGCTATTGGGGAGCATGGAATTTCAAAAAGATCCAAAGGCAAATTATGATCCTCACCATATAATTTCCCTGAGGAAGCAGGCCAACAAAAACAAACCATTTGAACACCAGTTTATTGAAGGATTGAATGAAACAGCAAATCTGTTGCAGTTTATGGAAACTCCAGGGTCCGATGGAGATGCAAGTACTTTACCAGTTACAGTATCACAAGTGACAAAGGGTCCTAATGTTTTTATTAAGAGGATTCTATTTGAAATTGAAAGCATGGAAGTGGATGAAGATGGGTCACACAAAAAGGCAAAATTGTTACAAGTTGGTGGAGTTTCAAGTGAAGAGATTTCTGATGATTTTAAGAGAGTTGCTTTAGTCCCAACAAAATCTGTACAGGTAAATCAATTTTCTTTTAAAAGTGTAGATGGTTCATAATCAAGCCCAATTTTCAAGTCCAAAGAGGAACTCAAGGCCAGTTATATGGAGAAGCAAAAGTAGTCTCTAGAAGAGACAAGGAATTTACTCCCACGGGTAAGCAGTTTGAACAATCCAAAAACCTCCTTGATTTCTACCAGGGATATAGAAAGAAATACCTTCAAATTGTCCATAGTAAATGACAAAAAGATGACAGAGATGGAAGTAAGGTTGGACAAGATTAGTATACCCGACAAGATACAGCTACACAAGCAAACAAGTGACATTATTTATTCAGACCTATTGCAAGCTATGATGAGAATCAATAAGCTACAAATTTTGGTAGATAAGTTAGAGGTTCAAGTAAAACATGAAAAAGTTGAAAATAAGGCCAATGCCATTCAAATTAAAAAGCTACAAGCAGATATTATCAGTTCAGGAAGTGAAAAAGATAACACCCAAGCAATCAAAAGAATGCTGGAAGAAAAGGACAACGCTCTCCAAGTTTTGAAGAAAAAGTTGAAAATCCCAAGCACTGAGCATGTTCAATCATCCGAATTATTGGCACTGCAAGAAGAGAAAGACAAGATCTACCAGGAGATGATGGAACACAAAGGAAGAGCTGTTAAATTACAAGAGGAAAAAGATAGGTGGGAAACTGAACGGAGTGAGCTGACATCTCAAATCGCCATGCTAAAAAAGGACCAAAATGATGAAAAAGAGATCATGGAGGAATTGATGAGTCAGACTCCCACTGATGAGGACCTGTCTATTGTAAATATTGAGAAACCATTAAATGATTTTTCTGCAAATGATTTGTTAGTACCTATGTCCCAGGTAAGCCTAAAGGATGAAGAAATAAAAGAGTTAAAGATAGAAAATGAAAATATCAAGTCCGAATTAGCCAAAGTAAGTGAGAATAAAAATAAAATATTGCAAGACAGAAATCAGCTGCAAAAAAAATTCAATGAGCTGAAAGAAAGAAACATTGGGAAAGGTCCTCTCCAGGGGGAAAAGCACATCATTTGGGACACCTTATCTGTGGAAATCACTAAATTCAGGCACTATCTGAACTTTATCGATGATCAAAGCATATTGATTAATTTCGCTCAACAAAGACTAAAGTTAGTGAATGAAAATATGGAGAGAAAACCCCTTGCCACGGCCCAGAACACATTGAATTTTTTAAATTCATTAACATACTAGAAATTACATGATATAGGAGTAAAAGACAGAGTATCAATAGTACTATGGGCTAAAAAGTTTATCCACAAGCATCATTTAATGAAGACGGTCCAATACAAAGCTGACGAAATGGTTTCACAGGTTAATAACTTCAAGCGTGTTTTCAAAGAGCTATTTGATGACGGCCTGCCTTCCTTTTTGGACGAGGAGGGACGGATGTTTTCTCAGGAGCACTATCACAGCTTGTTAGTTCAAAGCCGCATGGATCATTCCAAATTTGATGATTTGGAAAAAGGCCTAACAGGGAAAGTTATTGTGGACAAACTGACAAAGGATTTCGAAATCTTACAAAAGTTCCTGATTATCAGGAGAGAATTTCCCAAGGTGTCATATGAAGCTTACATGGAGCTGGAAGTGTCAATTCGAGAGATGATGGAATATGATACCCCAAGCGCGGAGCAATGGAAAGCCATGGAAAGGTTCGAAAAGACAAAATACATCCTTCATTCATGAAAACAGATGTCACATGCTGAGGAGATGTTGGGATAGGCCTTGTATCAAGTTGATTTTAACTTAGTGATCTGTTAGGATTGAAGCTGTAGTTTATTCCTAGAAGTTACGAATTTAGTTACAAGACTTTAATTAAGCTGGTCATTCAGTTATGAATCTTCTTGAAAGAATAATCATTTTATGTATATATTTGCATCTATTTTATTCGATGGGGGTTGGAACCCATCCTGTTGTTGAATGTTTTGAAAGACATTATTTTTGAATAATAGAGCGAATGCATAAGAATTATCAGAGATTCCTGTGTCATTTCCATTATAGTCCGTATTTCTTTCCTTATGTGATTGTGTTTTCCAGTGTAACACTTCATTCTGCTTTTCTTCATATCTGAAACACAGTATTGGATGGTTAGAATTCATAATGTTTATGCTATGATCATCGTTTTGGATATTTTATACATTCTTCTACTAAAGTTAATATATAACTCATCTTTGATGCTCTGTATTAATGGGTTGTTCATTGTCTATTCTGTATCACCTGAACTAAATGAATGACTGTGATGAAATGGTTACCTTGCATTTGATAAATCTCATGTACATGTCTTTGTGATATTTTTATTGTTATGTGACTCCATGCCCAATGGTTATGTGTTGTTTCAACCATCTATATAAATCTTTGGATGTTAGTCATATCTGGTCTCATTAAATCTATATTGAGAGATCCCTCTCTGGAAGAAAAACCAGTTTCTTTCTAAAGTGGTTTTTCTGTTACCTTGGGATTTACCTTTACAACCTTGGGTACATTCTGAGTGCTAACAAACTGGCATCGTTGCCGGGGAACGAAAGTGCATATCTTCCCTGGGGGAACGACAATGTTTAAAGAAAATTTCTGTGGGAAAACAGGAATTTTTAACAGTAAAAATGTTGTATATTTGTCTTGCCGACTCCATTGTAAAACTTCTTCAAAACTTAAGGAGTCATTCTGGCTTCGAGAAGACACACGCGAGATAACTCTGCTACAGAAATATTGAGAAGTTTTGAAGACCCAGAAAAGTTATTTAAAAGAAAAAATAAAGAAAAGTTAGGTTTTCCTTTGTTTGGTGCATCATCATCTCAAGATTCTCATATTGATCCAGAAGGGGAAGTTTATGCTGGGAAAATTCTGTTGAGAACCAAATCCGAGTCTGACCTTAAGAATACTGAGTTCAATCCTCGTAGGTTAGAATCTTATTTGTTGGATTCCCTCTGGAGAGATTTACAACAAACCACTAAAGTTGAAACATTTACCTCTCAAAATACTCAAAGCTCTTCAGTTCCTGTGAATCCACCTAGACCAATGGCAGCCAAATTTGCTCCCTTGCGTTTGCCTCCTTCATTACATGACCTTCCTCAGAACTATTCCCAAAGAATTTCTTTGTTTGATGGAGAAGGTGATGTAACTGCAAAACAGCATGTTGCCAAGTTTGAAGATTTCATTGACTTAGAAGAAGTTGATTATCCAGACGTTAAAATGCAGTTATTTGCCCAAAGTTTGTCAGGTGAGGCAAAGAAATGGTTTAAAGATTTACCTAATGGATCTATAATAAATTTCCAGGCTTTCCAAAATGCATTTCTAGATAGGTGGGATGATAAACAAAACCCTTTACAGCTCTTATCTCAGTATAACAGTCTCAAAAAGGGAGGTTTCGAATCTGTCCATGAATTTTCTAGCATATTTATGAGGGTTTATAATTCCATTCCAGAGGATATAAAACCTTCTGCGGCCGCAGCCAAATTGCACTATGCTGGAGATTTTGATAATGATTTTGCATTTTCATTAAGGGAGAGAAAATCAGCAACTCTTGCGGCCATGTTTATAGATGCTCTAGAAGTAGAAGCAAATATGATGGCAAGTGGAAAGATGAAACATAGAGGTATTGATAGAAGGAAAAAGGAAGAAAAATTGCCTTCTGCTTCTTCTTCTATTAATGATGTCAAATTTGAAATGATGTTGAAAACCATGGAAAAGTTGATGGATAGATTAACTATGGATAATAGGGGATTCAATAGAGAACAAGCTGAGCCTCAAATCAGGAATCCTAATTTCAGAAGACCGAATCCTCCTGTTCCTCCCCAAAACCGACAAAGAGATGTAAGAAATCCAAGAAATCAGGAGGAACAGCAAATTCGTCCACCATTCCCGGAAAATTATGTTGCTGATGAAGAAGATCCCGCTGAAAATGAGATTCATCTTTTTGGAGAACAGGACTCAGAGATATATCTTATTGAGGAAGAGCATAACATGTTTGGACAGGAAGGTGGAAGTGAAGAATTTGAAATGGAGACTGAGCAGTATCAAAGGGGTTATTTACACGCTATGGATGATGTGCAGAGGAAAATCAGACTGAGGAACAGGGATGTCCTCATAAATAAAGGAAATGCAAACCCAAATCAGCCTTCCTCTAGTTCTTTGAATGTAGAAAAGGGAAAAGAACTACAAAAAGAGTCTTTTGTAAATAAAGAGGTTGAAAATGATGTACAAAGGGATAAAATAACGAAGCAGGTGGCTCCGGTTGATGTGGAAAAAGTTGGTTCTGGCTTCAATTTACAAAATGAACTTTCAAAGCTAAAAATCTCTGTTCCATTTAATGAGTTATTGAGAAACACTAAATACAGAAATACTATCACAAAAATGGTCAAAAATCAAGGAGAATGGAAATCTGACATTTTAGAGTTGAATGATGATAACCCTGCTATTTCGTTTGGGTCAAAGGTTGAAAATTTAGAAAGTGAAGAAGTCCCTCCTTTCTATTTGAGTTTAAATGTGCATGATAAGGTGGTCCACAATGCTATGCTAGACTCAGGGGCATCACATAACTTAATGCCGAAAGGAGTGGTAGAGAGTTTGGGATTAGAAGTAACAAGACCTTATAAATATTTGTACTCGTTTGATTCTAAAAGAGTAAAATGCCTTGGTTTGATTAAAGATATGGTGGTAACCCTAAATAAATTGTCATCTAAAACTATAGTCATGGATGTGGTCGTGGCAGATATTCCACCTAAGTTCGGGGTACTGTTGTCAAGATCTTGGACTTCCAAGTTGAAAGGTAGTTTACAAATGGATATGTCTTATGCTACAATTCCTATTCGAGATGGGAGCAGAAGATTATATAGTGAAAAAAGAACCCCTTATGTAGTGAGCAGTCAAGATAAACCTGAAATTCATCACATCTATGCTGTTGATACTGAGTTGGGGTCTTCCATTGTCTTTAATGATGTTGTTCCACATGATGTAGAAGAGGCATTGCAGAAGAAGTCTAAGGAGAATAAGGAAAAGGAAGTGCTAGAGCAGGATGCTTTGGAAGCAAAAAAAAAAAGGGAAGGTCAGTGGATTATGTACTTTGACGGATCTGCTGCAAAAATAGGTGCTGGAGCCGGTGTGTATATAATTTCTCCTATTCGAGATTTCAAAGCTTTATCATATAAATTAACATTTGAATGCACAAATAATGTGGCAGAATATGAAGCTTTGTTATTGGGATTGCATGCTTTGAAAGATTTGGGAGCTCAAAAAATAAGAATCTTGGGGGATTCAAAGTTGGTGATAAATCAAGTAAATGAAAGCTATCAAACCAAGCATCCTCGGATGAGGGCTTATAGAAATGAAGTATGGGATATGTTGGGAAACTTCTTTACAGAGCATACGATTCAGGTAGTTCCCAGACATGAAAATTTGGTAGCTGATTCTTTAGCTGTGGCCGCCGAAAAATTTGAAACCCATGTTGTTGGTCAGAGGGAGTACCAGGTGGAAATTGTGAATAGACCCTCTATTCCTGATAATTCTAAATATTGGCAAGTGTTCGAAGATGACATGCAAATTAGAAGGTTCCTAGAACTCTCGGGAGAATTTGTGAATACTCCTATTGATACCGAAAATGACAATGACGAGAGTATTCAAGATGAGGGAGAGCTTGAGAAAGAGGGGAACAGTGCTGAAAATTTAAAGGGAACCCTAGGAGGTAAGGATATTATCCAATTAAAAAATAATTTCATACCAAGAGGTCTGATTCCTTTGGAAAATCTTTTTGATCAGAATGATGTTGCTAAAAATCCAAAAGTAAAGCCTGTTGAGAATGTTGTTGAAGATAGAAATATTGGCACTAAAGAGAATCCTAAGATTGTGAAATTATCCAAGAAATTGCCCGAAAGAGAAAAAGAAGAATATATGAAGTTAATGAAAAAATATACAGATTTCTTTGCGTGGAGTTATGAAAATATCAAAGAATATGATACATCTATCATACAACATACTATTTCTATAAATCCTGGGGAGAAACCCTTCAAACAAAAACTCAAAAGGATAAACCCTAAGTTGCTTCCTATTATTGAGAAGGAAATTAAGAAGTTATTTGATGCGAAGATCATAGTCACTCTAAGGTTTTCAAAGTGGGTTACAAACCTTGTTCCTGTTAGAAAGAAGAATGGATAAATAAGATTGTGTATAGATTTCCGGAACTTGAACAAAGTTTCTATGAAGGATAATTATCCTTTGCCAAAGATGGACCATATATTGCAGAAAGTAGTTGGGGCTGAAAGAATTTCAATGTTGGATGGTTTTTCCGGCTATAATAAGATCAAAGTATTACCTGAAGATCAAGAAAAAACGGCTTTCACTACACCTTGGGGCACTTTTATGTATGCAAAGATGCCTTTTGGCTTAATGAATGCAGGAGCTACTTTCCAACGGGCTATGGACATTGCTTTTGCAGGGGAAATCAGGAATTTTGTAGTGATCTACATGGATGATATCACAGTCTATTCAAAATCTGACAGAGGGCATCTGCGTCATCTGGAGAAAGTTTTCATGAAATTTAGGAAGTTTGGCATATCATTGAATCCAAAGAAGTCCAATTTTGCATTGGAAGAAGGAAAGTTGTTGGGCCATATAATATCAAAGGATGGAATAAAAATTGATCCTGAAAGGGTGAGTGCAATTCTGAAAGTAGGTGAACCCAGGAGTAAAAAAGAGATACAATCATTCTTGAGGCAGGTAAATTTTTTGAGAAGGTTTGTGCCAAGTTTTACTGAGATCTTAATGAATATCACAAATATGTTGAAGAAAGGTCACGAGATAAAATGGAATGCTGAAGCTAGAAGGTCTTTTTGGGAAATCAAAAAAGCAATATCAGAGGCTCCTGTGTTGGTGAGCCCAGATTTTACCAAAGACTTCTCAGTATTTTCATATGCTTCAGAATATACTATAGCAACAGTTCTATTACAGAAAAATGATGAGAATTTGGAACATCCCATAGCATTTTTTAGCAAAATGTTAAGGGATGGAGAATTGAAATATGACATTATGGAGAAACAAGCTTATGCCTTAGTCAAAGCATTGAAGGATTTCAGAGTGTATATTCTGCATTCACATATAATTGCACATGTCCCAGCTGCTGCAGTAAAAGGAATCTTGACACAACCAGATCCAGAAGGTAGAAGAGCAAAATGGATTGCTACATTATTGGAGTATGATATCAAAATAAATCCCACCAAGTTGATTAAAGGACAAGGATTAGCTAAAATGATGGCTAATTCAAATTGTGAGGCTTTGCAAATTAATTTCTTATCTCACCAAGCTAATCAGTTAGATACAGAAGTGGAAGTAATGGCTGATTTTGTGGCTTCTCCAAGGTATTCTGATATTCTATATGTCCTTCAAAATTTACAAGCACCAGAGGGATTAACGCAGCATACAGTCAAAGAATTTCATAAGGGAGATTGTGGGGGGCATCATTCTTGGAAAGTGACGGCAAACAAAATTCTAAGAGCAAGCTATTATTGGCCTACATTATTTCCAAATTTGTATAAAGAAACCAGCAAGTGTCATCAATGCCAAATTTTTTATGGAAAGAGAAAAGTACTTCCTCTCCCTTTGAATCCCATAACAGTAGAAGCTCCTTTCCAGCAGTGGGGTTTGTATTTTATTGGCGAAATAAACCCCAATTCATCAGGACAACACAAATGGATTTTGACAGCTACAGACTATTTTACAAAATGGATTGAAGCTATTCCCACTAGGAGAGCCACTGAGATTGTAATCATGGATTTCCTTGAAGAAAATATATTGGCTCGATTCGGATGCCCCAGAAGAATAGTAACAGACAATGTAGCTGTGTTTAAATCCAAGAAAATGATTGATTTCTGTCACAAGTATCATATAAGCCTCAATCATTCAACTGCCTATTATCCGCAGGGAAATGGGTTAGCTGAATCTTCTAATAAAAGCCTAGTAAGGATTATCAGGAAGCTGTTAGAAGATAACAAGAGGTCCTGGCACACCAAGCTCAAGTATGCTCTCTGGGCTGATAGGATTAGTACCAAAAGGGCGATTGGCATGTCTCCGTTCCAACTGGTATATGGGACTGAAGTTTTTTTTCCAGGGTCGTTAGGTGTTCCAGTCATGAGATATTTTCAAGATCAGCAGGAAGAACCAAATCATATGCAAAGGAGAATAAATCGGATTATTGGGTTGGAAGAACAAATAAATAAGGCTTATGACAAGGTGCAGTTACATCAAGAAAAAATGAAAAGTACTTTTGACAGAAGAATCAAAGAAGAACAGTTTCAAATCGATGATTTGGTCTTAAAGTGAGATGCTCCTAAAGAAGACAAACATGGGAAATTTGATCATATGTGAGTAGGTCCTTATGTTGTTGTTGGTTACAGAGGGCAAAAACGCATTTCTGCTGGAATATCCGAACGGGGTTCCTCTGGATAGTAACCCCGTCAATGGAAGGTATCTGAAACATTACCTGTCCTAAGGAGGAGGGTAAAATTTGTATTATAGCCTGTAAATATTTATTTCTCTTTACAAAGTCAACATGAATGGTAAGCCGAATGTATTTGAAGCCCGCAGTGAAGGCCCTAAGATTCAGGAGGCGTGCTTTTCCTTTCTAAAAACAAAAAATAATATATCTACGAAAAATAAAAGATGAGTTTTCTGGAAGTTATTGTGAAAAATCAAAAAACAGGCACCTGGTCTACGATTTCTTTGATACCTCACGGGGAGGATATCATCCCCAGATGGAGCCAGTTGTTAACAACCCTACCTAGCAGAGGTTCGAAAAGATCATAATGAAGAAGGGGTAATGGTCGTTTATAATACTTTGGTTAAACTTTTTATGGTATGAAAGTATGGCAAGAGACGAAAAACGATGAGTTATCAAAGGATCTAACGGTGCGGAGCGAAAAGATGGAGATCAACGGCCTGTATTATGTCTGCTCTCTAAAAGATGCAAGAAGGATAAGTACATGCGAGCGTTTGATGTAGTATATGGATCAACGGTCATCGATCCACTTGATGAGATCTACGTTCTATGTAAACTCCACCTTACGAACCTGTACGTTGGTTAAAACAAAGAAGCCTGGCGGAATGGAGTACATGTCACTTGATCTAACAGCGAGGAAATAAAGGCAAATTACATCGATGATCGTGGATGAATCCACAACGGGAACTTGCACGTTTGATAAGACGAAGACGCTCGGCGGAATTAGGTACGTGTCGCTTGATCCGATGGCTGAAGAATAAAGGTAAAATAGATCGACAGTCAATGATGGATCCGGAGCGGGAAGTTGCACAATAGTTGGAAGTAAAGGGCGGTAGCGGAATAGAAACCATTGTACACATGGTCGATCATGGTGCATTCCGGAGGCAAAAGTGGTTTGGTGGAAACCTCCAAAGGGAGCCTCCGGAGTGGGGTCCTATAAAAGCATAGTTGACTTGTTTGGTGATTATTTTATTGGCGCCGGACAATTGAAAAAGACCTGCGTGCTCGTCAACCTTCAACTGTAAATTTCAAACACACGCATCCACGGTAACAGGTAAGGCTCAAATGCCCATAATTCATCTATCTGGTTACCATTATCGACTGAAGTATGGACCAAGAAAAGGAATTGCAAGGGTCTGGTCGTATTTTAGATGACCAGGAAGACTATCTGGTTGATAGGGACTGAGGGGTGTGTGACCCTTTCCTATCCATAAGAAGTGTATCAGTCAGTAAAGAGAGGTTGTGGCAGTATAATTCACAGGGAAATGATGTCTTAAATGTCTGTAAATCCTTTTTATATTATTTTGCTGTCGAACAAACTCTGCATTTTCCTGAGTTCATAGAGTGGTGCGCAATTAATTATTCCCCTTCTCAAAGAATCATTGTAATCCAGTCTACATCCCGAATACTCTGTAAAATTAATTCCAAAGTCATCCGCGAAAACCTCAACTTTCCTGACAGTTACCTTGACAGCCGTGAACCTGTAAATGAGTCAATTATTGTCGAATTGTACAAAAGTTGTGGAACCAAAGTCCGTTGAAAATTCCTATCCAGCATTTTGAAAGAGGGTCAGTCGTTAGATGGTCTCTTCATGCCTTACCATATTCATATTTTCAAAAATGAAGTTCAATTAGTGGTATCCCTGGTCTGTCAAATCTTGGGTCTTGACGATGATTGTCACGTAAATGAAGTCATCCTTGGTTTTTTGTTAAAAATAAGTTCATTAGGTTCTAAGTATCAGTCGGTTCTAGTATTCAGTCTAGATGAGTACTTGGCGGAAGCAATCCATCTTCAATTAAGTGAATTCCCAAAGGTCAGGTTCTTTAAATTTCAAACTTACTTGTTGAACATATTGTTGTGTTCAAACGTCACTGAATTATAGTTTTTGAGTACCATCTTCTCTTCTGATTTGCCCAAGCAAATCAGCATGTTTGAATTTGCCAATTCCATCATGTCATAAATATATAAAATGTTGCTCGATGAAATGTTGCCCCGTGTGTTAGAAGATATGAAATGCCTAATGCATTCCTCTCCTGAGGATCGAGTTGGAGACTGGTTCCTGTACAGATATTCCACTGTTTTGAGGATATATGGATTCACTGGGGAACCTTATAGGTTACCCGCTTTCCTTACTCCGAGAATTTTTGCATTAAAATTCATGAGGCAAAGTTTGCACTCAGAGGAAGAATATTTTGGAGCCTTTAAAAAATCTTCAAATATCAAATTCCCTCTCAAGGTTGGATCTTTTATTTTCAAAAATAAAGGTGCCCTGGTGTTTATTGAAAATCTATTGGGGAGCATGGAATTTCAAAAAGAGCCAAAGGAAAATTATGATCCTCACCATATAATTTCCCTGAGGAAGCAGGCCAACAAAAACAAACCATTTGAACACCAATTTATTGAAGGATTGAATGAAACAACAAATTTGTTGCAGTTTATGAAAACTCCAGGGTCCGATGGAGATGCAAGTACTTTACCAATTACAATATCATAAGTGACAGAGGGTCCTAATGTTTTGATTAAGAGGAGTCTGTCTGAAATTGAAAGCATGGAAGTGGATGAAGATGGGTCACACAAAAAGGAAAAATTGTTACAAGTTGGTGGAGTTTCAAGTGAAGAGATTTCTGATGATTTTAAGAGAGTTGCTTTAGTCCCAACAAAATCTGTACAGGTAAATCAGTTTTCTTTTAAAAGTGTAGTGGTTCATAATCAAGCCCAATTTTCAAGTCCAAAGAGGAACTCAAGGCCAGTTATATGGAGAAGCGAAAGCAGTCTCTGGAAGAGACAAGGAATTTACTCCCACGGGTAAGGAGTTTGAACAATCCAAAAACCTCCTTGATTTCTGCCAGGGATATAGAAAGAAATACCTTCAAATTGGCCATGCTAAATGAAAAAAAGATGACAGAGATGGAAGTAAGGTTGGACAAGATTAGTATACCCGACAAGATACAGCTACACAAGAAAACAAGTGACATTACTTATTCAGACCTATTGCAAGCTATGATGAGAATCAATAAGCTACAAGTTTTGGTAGATAAGTTAGAGGTTCAAGTAAAACATGAAAAAGTTGAAAATAAGGCCAATGCCATTCAAATTAAAAAGCTACAAGCAGATATTATCAGTTCAGGAAGTGAAAAAGATAACACCCAAGCAATCAGAAGAATGCTGGAAGAAAAGGACAACGCTCTCCAAGTTTTGAAGAAAAAGTTGACAATCTCAAGCACTGAGCATGTTCAATCATCTGAATTATTGGCACTGCAAGAAGAGAAAGACAAGATCCACCAGGAGATGATGGAACACAAAGAAAGAGCTGTTAAATTACAAGAGGAAAAAGATAGGTGGGAAACTGAACGGAGTGAGCTGATATCTCAAATCGCCATGCTAAAAAAGGACCAAAATGATGAAAAAGAGATCATGGAAGAATTGATGAGTCAGACTCCCACTGATGAGGACCTGTCTATTGTAAATATTGAGAAACCATTAAATGATTTTTCTGTAGATGATTTGTTAGTACCTATGTCCCAGGTAAGCCTAAATGATGAAGAAATAAAAGAGTTAAAGATAGAAATTGAAAAGATCAAGTCTGAATTAGCCAAAGTAAGTGAGAATAAAAATAAAATATTGCAAGACAGAAATCAGCTGCAAAAGAAATTCAATGAATTGAAAGAAAGAAACATTGGGAAAGGTCCTCTCCAGGCGGCAAAGCACATCATTTGGGACACCTTATCTGTGGAAATCACTAAATTCAGGCACTATCTGAACTTTATCGATGATCAAAGCATATTGATCAATTTGGATCACCAATGACTAAAGTTAGTGAACGAAAATATGGAGAGAAAACCCCTTTCCACGGCCCAGAACACATTGAATTTTTTAAATTCATTAGCATACCAGAAATTACATGATACGGGAGTAAAGGACAGAGTATCAATAGTACTATGGGCTAAAAATTTTATCCACAAGCATCATTTAATGAAGACGGTCCAAGACAAGCTGACGAAATGGTTTCACAAGTTAATAACTTCAAGCAGGTTTTCAAAGAACTATTTGAGGACGGCCTGCCTTCCTTTTGGGATGAGGAGGGACAGATGTGTTCTCAGGAGCACTATCACAACTTGTTAGTTCAAAGCCGCATGGATCATTCCAAATTTGATGATTTGGAAAAAGGCCTAACAGGGAAAGTTATTGTGGACAAACTGACAGAGGATTTCGAAATATTACAAAAGTTCCTGATTATCAGGAGAGAATTGCCCAAGGTGTCATATGAAGCTTACATGGAGCTGGAAGTGTCATTTCGAGAGATGATGGAATATGATACCCCAAGCGCGGAGCAATGGAAAGCCGTGGAAAGGTTCGGAAAGAAAAAATACATCCTTCATTCATAAAAAAAGATGTCGCGCACTGAGGAGATGCTGGGATAGGCCTTGTATCAAGTTGATTTTAACTTAGTGATCTGTTAGGATTGAAGCTGTAGTTTATTCCTAGAAGTTACGAATTTAGTTACAAGACTTTAATTAAGACGGTCATTCAGTTATGAATCTTCTTGAAAGAAGAATCATTTTATGTATATATTTGCATCTATTTTATTCGATGGGGGTTGGAACCCATCCTGTTGTTGAATGTTTTGAAAGACATATTATTTTTGAATAACAAAGCGAATGCATAAGAATTATCAGAGATTCCTGTGTCATTTCCATTACAGTCCGTATTTCTTTCCTTATGTGATTGTGTTTTCCAGTGTAACACTTCATTCTGTTTTTCTTCATATCTGAAACACAGTATTGGATGGTTAGAATTTATAATGTTTATGCTATGATCATCGTTTTGGATATTTTATACATTATTCTACTAAAGTTAATATAGAACTCATCTTTGATGCTCTGTATTAATGGGTTGTTCATTGTCTCTTCTATCTCACCTGAACTAAATGAATGACTATGATGAAATGGTTACCTTTCCTTTGATCAATCTCATGTACATGTCTTTGTGATATTTTTATTGTTATGTGACTCCATTCCCAATGGTTATGTGTTGTTTCAACCATCTATATATGTTGGAGACATTTACCATCATACACACTCTTTCGATCAAATTGGCCTAGTTAAACCACTATCCTAAGTTTAATTGACATCAGTGGAGCATTAATTACCATCATCCCAGTCACTCCCACGCCTATCTACAGTCAAGGGGGCTAACTTAGCCCTTCTCCTACAGTCAAGGAGGCTAACTGGACCACTCTAGGAGTGATCCGTGTGACATTAATGCACCTAATTGCTAACTGGTGGTCACTTTCAGTTCAACCATTCAGTTACAGTCAGTTAAGGTGCCTCCATTCATTAAATATATTATTTAATGATTATTTAATGATTATTTATTATTATTTAATGAACTGGAGTCAACAAGGCTCCTCCACCAACTTTTGATGGTCAGTTCAGCTTCAGTTAACTTCATCAGGGTTCATTGGAGTCATGCAGGACTAGCACTTGATGGTTGGATTCCTATGACATATGTTTGATCTCCTTCAGTTGAGATTCAGTCATTTATTGCACTCCGACTTCAGTTAGGGTTTGGTGAGTCAAATTAGGGTTTTAGTCAAGTGGTTAACTGAGTGAGATTGCATGGCAAAGAGTCAGTTAAGCTAGACTCACTCATTGAATTCGAATTGTCCCTTAGGTATTCAAATTCTTCATGGAGTTAAGCCATTTCTCAGCATGGAAATTGTAACCCTTTATTGTTTATTAAATATACAGAGAGGATACCAATTCTGGATCCAGTTATTTTCCAATTCATGAGTATTTGTCAATTATTCTTTGATGATTTTGATTCCTAGTTCCTAGATCATGTGCAAGAATTAATATAGTATCAGAGCATGCGGAGGGACAAAGAACAATCTCTCAAAAACAAGATTTTTGACAGATTTCTCCATGAAATTTGAGCAATAGCTCAGA
>LPNX010978868.1:21303-68946 GCA_001517045.1 Pseudotsuga menziesii | reverse complement strand
AGAAGCCAAGGCTTACCACTCGATACCCCAAGTAAAGAACTTGTTGATCAAGCTTGCTTGATTGACTATGCTGGGTGTGATGAAAGCCTAAAATGTGTAGGCTATCCGACCTTACAGTGCCCCTTTTGTTTTGATTTGCAGGTCTTAACAGATACAACTTCGAATGGACTCATCAATCCCTCTTCTCACCCCATTCACAAGCTATTCGGAATGGAAGTTGAAGATGATTGCATCTCTGAAGAGACGAGGTCTTTATGAGGTGTCTATTGGACTTGGAAGAGAGTCTTATGAGAATGAGAATGACTGGCTAAATGACAATGATAGAACTGTTGGAACAATATGTTTGGCCCTTGATGATAGCTTGTACTACCTTAAGCTTGGTTCTGTTGAATACCCAAAGGAAGTCTGGACAATATTGGACAAAACCTTTGGCAAGCACAATGAGGATCATAATTGTACTTGGGAGATCACAGCCAGCACCACAAGAGTTCTTTACTCAAAAGTCTCACCCTCTACTCTCTCTGATGAAGTTCTTCAAGATGAAGATGAAGTAGAATCTTCTACACATTCAATTTGAATTGAAGAAAGTCTCCATGAAGTGACTCCTTCTCCTGATGCTCTGGAAGTTCATGAGATCTCTGATATCTCATCTTCTCATATTTTTGAAACAAAAGAAGACATTTGAATCTCTGATATTGAAGAAAAACTCTGTTGTACTTCCATGCAAACATTCAACGGTGATTTTCCTTTGAATTCTGTGCAAAATTTACCAGTAATTGCTTCCGAAAGTGAGGAGAAATTTGAATTTTATTCCTCTAATGTTGTTTCTGGTGTGAAAATATGTAATACCTTGGATATTTTGGAAAAAATATCAGATTATAAGAGTGACACGTTCTCTCCCCATGATCTAGATCTTCCAACAAATTCCTGCAGGATTGCATGCACCAAAATTCAGAATTTTGAAGAAGAAGAAAACTGTGCATCTACCGTCTCGGTTGACCATAATTTTGGATCTGATATGAACCTTATTGGATCTGATATGATCTTATTTGGATCTGATCTGATATTGCTTGGTTCAAAATTTCAGGTTCATAAACCTTCAGTACTGCTTGTAGCTGTTCTCATCAACAATGTGAAGAAACAAGTACCGCAAGTCTCCTACAAAACTGTTGTTGGGGATTTGATTTCATTTCACAGTTTTGGATCTGTTGTGAATTTATTTAGATCTGATTTACATTCTGATCTGATATTATTTTTTTCATATTTTAAAATTCAAGAGCTTTCAGCCATGCTTGTAGCTGCTCTCACCAATTCTGTTGTGAAAAATCAAGTACCGCAGTTCTTCTTCAATTTTGCTGCTGGGGATTTGGTGTTAGTTTCCTCTTATGAGGTTGCTGATATTTTATTTTGTGAATCATTAGATATTTATGAAGCTATATCATATTATGTAGCTCAAGCATTCGCTCTCCAGAGTCCCATGGATTCTCTACCTTTGGTCACAAGCTCATCTCCTCACAGAACTAGTAAAGAGGAAGACATTCTGCATCTGCTTGGACACTTGCTCCTAAACATTGGGGCTGATTTTACCACTCATGGTTTGCTGTTCAGGGCTGAAACATATCAGTTTCTTGAGTGTTCCACACATGGTTCAAATCCTCAAGAACCTTTTCTCTCTCTTCAGATGATTTCAGTTGTTCTACATGGGTCCAGTTTTCACCGTGCAGCTGTTTATATTTCTAATTCAGTTGAGTGCATTGTTCTTCTTCCAAAGTGGAATATTCCTCCAGACATATTCATTTATTTTGGATTCAGAGGTTCACATGCAAAGTATCAGGATGCTGCTGTATAGAAGAACCAATTCTTGACTTAATGCTTAGTTTGAGGGGGGGTATTTTTCCCGTGAGGTTTTTCCCCGTTTCCTTGGTTATATTAAGCAGTTACTTTATTGTACAGGGTGACTTATGGCCTTAGTTTCCAGGGCCCTAGCATTTTATGAATCTATGTTTTCTAACTCTTCCTAAGTATAGCTTAAGGGGGGGTGTTGGAGACATTTACCATCATACACACTCTTTCGGTCAAATTGGCTTAGTTAAACCACTATCCTAAGTTTAATTGACATCAGTGGAGCATTAATTACCATCATCTCAGTCACTCCCACGCCTACCTACAGTCAAGGAGGCTAACTTATCCTTCTCCTACCGTCAAGGAGGCTAACTGGACCACTCTAGGAGTGATCTGTGTGACATTAATGCACCTAATTGCTAACTGGTGGTCACTTTCAGTTCAACCATTCAGTTACAGTTAGTTAAGGCACCTCCATTCATTAAATATATTATTTAATGATTATTTATTATTATTTAATGAACTGGAGTCAACAAGGCTCCTCCACCAACTTCTGATGGTCAGTTCAGCTTCAGTTAACTTCATCAAGGTTCGTTGGAGTCATGCTGGACTAGCACTTGATGGTTGGATTGCTATGACATGTGTTTGATCTCCTTCAGTTGAGATTCAATCATTTATTGCACTCCGACTTCAGTTAGGGTTTGGTGAGTCAAATTAGGGTTTTAGTCAAGTGGTTAACTAAGTGAGATTGCATGGAAAAGAGTCAGTTAAGCTAGACTCACTCATTGAATTCGAATTGTCCCTTAGGTATTCGAATTCTTCATGGATTTAAGCCATTGCTCAGCATGGAAATTGTAACCCTTTATTGTTTATTAAATATACAGAGAGGATACCAATTCTGGATCCAGTTATTTTCCAATTCATGAGTATTTGTCAATTATTCTTTGATGATTTTGATTCCTAGTTCCTAGATCATGTGCAAGAATTAATAATATAAATATTTGGATGTTAGTCATATCTGGTGTCGTTAAATCTGTATTGAGAGATCCCTCTCTAGAAGAAAAACCAGTTTCTTTCTAAAGTGGTTTTGTTGTTACCTTGGGATTTACCTTTACAACCTTGGGTACATTCTGAGTGCTAACACAGTCTCTTTAGGTGTCTTTAGAGAGAACACATGTGGTATGAGGTGATCCTTAATTGAATCAGCAATAATACTCTTATCCATGACAAATTTCTTCTTGTGTAAGGCCTTAGCCTCATCTCCCTCTGGAACTGGAACCTCTTCATTGATGTAAGAGTCCAACTCATTTTCTTCCAGGACCAGGGAGATCCTATACTTCCAATCTCGGAAGTTATCAGCTCTTTCAATATTTTCATCAATCTTGGTATGATGATACATCTTAACAGAGAGCCTCAAATGGAAATGAAAAATATTTAGATCTTACCAGGTTAAGATGTCAGAACTAGATCTGGAGCTGAATTTCTGTAGAGTTGGTTCAGGAGTAGATTAGGGTTTGAATTTCCTGGAGTTCTTCCCAACCAAAAACTTTGATCTTGATCTCTAAACTTCGATTTTGGGGAGGATATCAATCCAAACCTGGGCTCACTCAAATATTCCACTTCTATGGAAAGCCCTAATTTCTGGTAGTAGTGTTAGATCAAAAATTGAAAATGCTCAGAATTAGATTATGCTTCGACAGAAAGATGTTCCATGTAGAGGAGAGTCATCCTAACCTCCTTTTGCTGAAAATATGTGGAGAGAGATCCAAAAAGTAGGAATCCCTAGTTTCCACAGCTGCATAGTGTCTTCTTCTCAGGTTAGCTCTGATACCATGTTATATTTTTAACATTTAAGCTATATGATCTTAGGATCTTATCTGAGAGAATAGCAAGCACAGCAATCAAACACAAGAGACAATGAACACAAAGATTTTCCTCGGGGAAACCATAAAGGAGAAAACCCCGCAACTTCCTCAGAGATAGAATCAGCACCAAAAGTAAAACCCAAAGACTGTAAGATGATCTCCTGACAGCAGTAGTCTCTCTCTCTCATGTCCCATCTTCTTCTCTCTCTCTCAGTTATGCGCTACAAGTGAGTGCGAGTGAATGAATATGAATGTGTGATAAATAGAGAGGCTCCCTCTCTATTTATATTGATTCCCGAATTGACAATAACTCATTAGGGATGACTACTCTAGGAGAGTCTAATAACCCTAGGGCCACACAACTGTGGGGACTTTAACCCTTGATCAATAAGGAGGGTTATACTCTATGACTTTACATGACTTGTTTACATTATTGAATCTCCTGATTAGAACATCAGGACATGATATGAATCAATTACATTACAGATACTTCCCAGAATAAACATCGAGGTACAATACATGAGATATACAAGTGAATAAATTCCAAAGTTACAAATACATCAACACATGCATAATTTTTCGCATCATTATGTAAAGTGGGCCACCAAATACCTACGCGGAGCACCTTCCAGGTTGTAGCACAATCGCTGTAGTGTCCCCCAACAACTCATTCGTGTGCTTCCTCTAGAATCTACCCTTGTTCATGTGGTAGGATGAATCGCCACAAAATTTCATCTGGTCCAAGATTATACAAGTGTCCAGCAATCAACTGAAAATCAGAAGTTTTAACCACCAACTCCTTCTTTTGACTTGTTGAAAATTCTTCTAGTGTGACTCCTCTCACTAAAAACTAGATTATTTGGTCATAATAATCATCTACGACATCAACTCTGAATAGTTGTGCATCTGGCAATCCCTCCTTGATGTTTGTTGGCTCTTCACCTATCTCAATCCTAGATAAATGATCAGGGCCAGCATTCAAGCGACCCAGCTTCACAATTATTTCAAAATCAAACTCCTAAAAGAGAAGTAACCAATGTCATATCTTCCCCCCCAGCACAGGCTTATTGACTAAGTAATTCAAAGAAGAATGGTCAGTAAACATCTTGAAGTGACCACCTAAAAGGTAATGCCTGAATTTCTACAGCGCATATACCATCTCTAGGCCTTCTCACTCTGTGGTTGTATATTTTTTCTCAACAAATGATAACTTTCGACTAGCGAAAGCGATTGGGTGATCCAGATCTCCTTCTCCTGGTTGCTCGAGCAATACTCCCAGTGCAACATATGATGCATCGACATGAACATGGAACTCCTTGTTCCAGTCTGGGAACACAACTATTGGAACTGAAGCGATCTTGGCCTTCAGGGTGTCGAAGATTCCTTGACACTCTGGGCTCCATACAAATGCAGCATATTTCTTCAATAGTTTCTCCATGGGGGCAGTAATCACAGCATATCCTCTAATAAATTTGTGACAGTACCCAGTATGCCCCAGTGTCACCCGAAGAATCTTCACATTTGTCGACGTTGGCAAGCTCAAAATGAGCACTATCTTCATAGGATCAACCAATAATCCTTGCTTGCACATAATGTGACCCAAAAGTATCCCAAATGGTGCATAGAAAATACACTTCTTGGTGTTCAGTGCAATCTTATGCTGTCGAAATCTTTCCAGCATCAGTCCCAGGTTTGCCAAATGATCCTTGATTAGACCATACATTGTCCAATCATCCATATAAACTTGTAAGAATTTCTGAATGAAATATTTGAATACGGCGACAACAAATGGAGAGAATACCACAAGTTCATTATTTCAACACAAAAGGAATTACTGTGTATTGGAAGCATCCCCATTCAGTGACAAATGTTGTTTTATGTCGATCTTCCTTTGCAATTCTTATCTGGTGATAACTAGAAAATCCGTCTGTAAAAGGGTACATTTCCTGGCCGCCTACTCCTTCTAGTACTTCATCTGTGAATGGTGTCGAAAATGGATCATGTATACAGGAATCATTTAGTTTCCTTAAGTCGACTGTAGTCCAGGGGAAACTCTGGCTATGTGCAGAAGCACCTACATTTTGTCTATAGGACGGAAGGATAGAGTCAACTGGATGGAATAAAACCTGCAATATACTGTTAGAAATAAACAAGTAAATACCTGTGGAAAATAGTTAGGAATGAACAAAATATGAGCAGCTAAATCATAACCTAAATAACAAGAAAGAATTAAGACCATTATACCTCAAATCTTTCTAGAAGATGGGCCACCATGCCCTAGCTCAAGAAGCTGCCTCTCTACAGATTTGGGTGTTGTGGAGCAATTCTCAACACACATGGAGTATGGCTAATGGAGAAAGGGGAATGAGAGGGATGAATGGCTTGAGAGAGATGGCTCCTCAAGGCACTCATACAGGTAGAGTAACAGTAGGCAGAGAATGAGTGATTTGAGAGTGACCCTTACCCCTGTATTTATAACTTTTTTTCTCAAGTTTTAGGGATTTTAGCCCTTGGTCAAGGTTTTAAGCCCTTTCTTGGCTTTTAATCTTTCGCCTCTTTTTAGCTCCCTTTGGGGTATTTAGTCCCTTTTAGGGGTTTTGGCCCCTTTTTTAGGTGTTTATCCCCTTGGTGAATTATGTCTAGCTCCTTTATGGGTTTTAATCCCCCTTTTGATGTTTTTTAAGCCTTTGAGGGGAAAACATAGGCTAAGCAAGGGTGTGAGGGTCAATAGGGGTTAGGAAATGGATGTCTTCATGTGGTGTAGACCATATGTGGCAAGTTGGGTATTTTTTGGGTTAACAAATTTCCCCCTGATGTGTGAGGGTAGGAGCTCATCGTATGGTCGACGGACATTAAAGGATATCTGGGGAGAGGTGGTGCTTCCTGGTTTGGGACATGGTGGCTTTGGTTTTTGTATTAAGTTTGGTTCCCATCAATGGGTGAGATATAATGAATATGCGACATGTATATGGACAAGGAGGGCATCCCCATGCTCATAACAATGTCAAAAGAATAATGCAATCTAGGCTCAAAAATGCAAGAGTCGATCATGTACAACTGTTGTTACATAGTGGTTGCCTCTATAAGAGGTTGAATACAATACTGATCTGAAGAACTACTACATTGGACCCATGGCATTCTCATGGAATGCTATATCTTCATAACTGATGGTATGTTGGATCTAGAATGGTGCATAATTGTAGGGACTCACTGACGGAGAGTCAGAGTCTCTGTGGTACAATATGCTGCAATCATGAATCTATATCGAAGCACTCCTCTGGGGATTCTGAACATTGTCCCGATGCAACCCAGAAATCACAAGGGAGATGAACTTGTTTGGGTCCCTCAATAGACTCATCAATGTGCTAGAGTCAGGTGACATCCGGGGTCTTTGACCAAATACTACATGGACCAATACCTTGTACGAATCTCAACGGTGCGATGATGTAACTGGAGTCAAGCATGTGAGACACAACCATCCTGAGAGGCACTAAGGACTCCTCTTAAGTGGTCCAAGGAACTCATTAATGAGGTTAATGAAACCAAGATATAGGGACCTTTGGGTCTATCCTCTAGAATACATGTGTTTTCATTTATAGAGGGAGACCTGCAACTGATCAAGGAAATGATGTTTCCCTGACCAGAAGCATGAGGGAGATAACCAAGGGCGTGATACAATATGGGGAATGGAACACTAAATTGGGGAACAGGGGAAAAAGGGGTACAAGGGACTTAAACTTCCCTTGTCCAGATTATGACAGTAGGGCTGACCTGGAAGCAAATGAAATTGACTCATAGGAGAGGGATCATAGCTGTAATACCGGGAATGTAACTGCAGATGGGAAATACTTAGGGGGGGTAAACACTTTTGGTGTTCATGGGATCCAAGGGAGACTCATCGCAGAATACTCTGAATAAAGGAAACCCAAAGTGGGAATGCTGCTGAAATGTTACATGCGGGGTGGTGTCTAAAGACATCGTTATGGTACGATATCGTGGATTTTTAGCGAGCCCAAGAAAGTAAATGCTCAATGGTGCTTTCAATTTTAGAGATTCTGACAGCATGAAGAAGACTGCAATGGGGGCTCTTTTTCATTGATAGTCTCTTGTGCCCAAAAAAGGATAAAAGTGTACATAGGAGAGCTCGCCCATCCTTTACCATTGGTAGTCCAATCAGGTCGAAAAAGGATGGGAGACTTCTCTACCATTGGTATTCCAATCAGGTTGGAAAAGGTTAAACCTGTACTAACTAGACGGTCATTCAAATACTTTTATGAGCATGAACGAAACCAATTTTTCTCGATGATCTTTTATTTATGAGAAGGCTGGAAAAGACCTTAAAGATAACCCATGATGATATTTTTCGTACAGTTCGGTCCCAATTCCCGAGAAAGCATAAAAGGATGCAGAGGGATACATTCTTGGCTTAAGTGAGCTAAGGTGGTCCTTTTCATATAGTAGTCTACATAGTTCGTAAAAGGAGGTAAATGAGACGATGTAGACGCCCTTTCTTATACTTTAAAGAGCGGGAAAGGAAGCAAGGGCACTCGACAATCTTTTTATTATTTTAAGAGTCATAAAAGAACTTAAAAGAAACTCCATTATGGTCAACCAAGCCAAGGGCACTAGTGGTGCCCCATATTAAGATAGTGAGAGGTGGTCAAAGGTGGCCAACTATGCATCATTGATGGAGAAGGTGGCTCTTGAACATACCACTACATGCACTAGATGGTTCGTGGCAGAGGCAGGCTAACCGTGGTGACCTCTGGTAATAGGTCCAAAGAGTTAGTGGAAGTTGCAGTGGGTGGAATAGACTACATATGATGTAAGTATATGTCTAGAGGAAGTTATATGCCAAATGCATGCAAAATGATCTGACTTCCTGGAAATGGTCTGGGAACCCGCGTAAGCTGCGGTGGATGGATTAGATAGTTATATGCGAAGGGAACGTAAACCAAGGTAGCCTCCAGGAAATGGCCCCAAAAATCACTCATCGAACATCAGACGATGGTCCCATAAATGGATAAAATACGGAAAAATGAAACCAACGGTGCGAACGGCGGTCGAAACAAACTTTGTATGGCTCCGTTATGCTTGGAAGAAGAAACTAGACCTAATGAGGCCTATAAATGGGTGGGGACCACTTGTGAAGTGTCATTGTCACTATTCATTGGAGTTGGAGAGGAGGGTCCCAAACTTCTTTTGCTAATTTCTTCTATTTCAACCAGTGGTTTCAAGATCTGTGACTTGCAGGTAAGAGTTCTTGCAAATCCCATCTTTTTTGGTGGTTTATATTTTTGGTTTTTTCATCCAGGACCCTCTACGTGCCTTCCAGGGCTTCCATGAGTCGGGTCACTCATTTTGAGGGAAAAGGAGTGACCAGGTCACCTTTTCTAGTGATATAGGTGCAATTGGGTCGCTCCTATCGGGTAGAAAGGTACGACTGGGGATCGCTCCTGTCTGGCCTGAAAGTGCGGCCCAGTCGCATCTTTCTGGCCTGTATGAGTGACTTGGTCGCTACTTTTGGTCCGATAGGTGCGAGGGTGTGCTTTTTTGTTGAGAGCTGGGGCTAACAGCAATTATGTGTTTATGCAAGATGGCCCCACCAGTATGGCGAGAGCGGAACTGCAAGGATCTACAAAGAGATGCACTACGATATGCAGGTACATAGGATACACTTTCCCGTTGTGGACTCCTCAAGTTCATGCAGGTGCCTTTGATGAAGAGCCTATGGCTATTACTTGAGGTACTAGTGAGTTTCTGGGATGCTCAAGGGGTTTTTTTATTATACATAGGAAGTGTATCGAGATTACAGTAAGGGATATATACTTCCTAACTGGGCTTTCAATGCTAGGAGTGGTGGCGATCTAGTGCCAAATCTCTCGTATGGGGAGAAGCTTGATGAGCTCGACGAGAGGAATTATTATGCATCTGCGTATGTACGAGGCTCTCATATTTTGATGTGTGATATTGAGATTCTTTTGAATTGTGTTGTTTCATCAATGGTGTTGCGTATCTTGGGTTCATCTAGGAACCATAAGATATCTGGGGGGCAGCTCCATATGGTGGAGAGAGCTATGGGAGGCACATTCTTTGGATGGGCCTAGATGTATTTATTTGTTGTTTGGGTCTAGAGTTACCTACGTGTAGGAGGGAGCGCAAGTTTATTGATGATCTGGGGGGACTCGTGGAGCACCTCCTAGAGGGATTGATGGATGATGGGTGGAAGCACCTAGACCAGGATCTTAGTGTTGCCTGCTATCATGCTCCCCATGATTGTGTCCCATTTATGAGGAGGATTGTTGTTGCGGCTGAGTACGTCCAAGCGGCAGTACGGGGTGATGTGTGTTGGAGAAAAACCAACAACAATGCCTCGTCAATAGGGGTTCTCAGTCTTTCGACACCTAACTAGTGTGATCTCCCTAAGCACTAGCCTAGACAAGTTTTACCCTGCCCAGCAACATCCGCAGAGTGGACGAAGTCTCACCCGAGATGTTCAAGGGAGAGCTGTCGGAACCGAGTTTCCAGTAGTGAGGAGGGAGGATATGGGATCCGACAGGGAGACAACATAACTATTGGATCCAAAACTATGCAGTCATCATTGATTCATTTCCACAACTACAGATTGCATCATACATTTTTCACAGTATCGTTGGTGTAGCAGCATTGTTCATAAAACATCTCAACTCATAATGCAATGGAATGTAACAAACTTTAAAACAAATCGCATCAACATCAATATAGCAGAAATGGCATAGACCACAGTGACATCATAACAAAACAGATCGCAGCATCATAACAGATTAGATCGCAGCAGGCATAAAGGAATATATGTGTGCAACAACTGTCATATCATATTAACTATGCACAAAGGATCCAAAACATACAATTCTTCCCCACAACAGGAGGCTGAATACATCAAGAAAAACCCAAATAGATCGCAGATACAACAAGAAAGTCTCAAAACCATAGACAGACTGTACTAGATCTCATGCAATACTCATGTCTTACTGATCTCCAGCTTGTCTATCTCCCTATTCAATTGCAAAACTAGTTCTAAATGTAGGCTTGCGCCTTTACATTGAAGGTCCACTTATAACTAACTTATAACCGCTAATGACCTATTATGACAAAACTTGGTCAAATAATATATAAAATATTCAAAACGGTTATTCTTCCACCCATCGCGTTGATCTGGCCTTGCGCGGTGCCACGTGAGCTTGCGTAGCTACCGCAATGCTACACAAATCACTTACCAAAACCCCTACCAATAGGCCCCCAACACAGTCTTGTGGCTCATCCCCGAGCCACATTAAGTTGACAGGGTATATGTCGACGTTCATGCCTTGAAATATTTGAACTGTTGCGCAATCGCACAAACCTGAAGCTGGACTTTGGTGGCAACACTCTGATAATTATTCAAAGCCTGCTGCACCGGGTGCTCTTCTCTAACCTTGCCATCAACCATCTGTTGATTCTCCTGCACCACCTGCAGCGTGGTGATCACTTTAACAGCCAACTGTCCACCAATTTCCTAAAATTCATCTAGCTGAGCGCGGTGCTTTTGTTGGCGTTCCTGGGCACGGGTAGCTTGTTGTTGAAGATCCTTTAATTCCTCGGCCCTCGTGATCTGCACCATCAGCGGCAGTTCCCGCAATGATGTCTTCAACGTCGTCAACTAGACTTCAACTTCTTACACATGCACTATCAACTAATCAAGCTGCTCATCTTGGACAACGCTCTGCCAAAATTACGTTGTCCCCTCCATAATTGTCTTGGCCTCCTGCTCCATGGTTTCGAATTGAGTCACGATTTCTTCAATGGAAGCCTTCCTTTCAGCAACCTGCTCCAACGGCATCATACGTTGTACTAGGGCATTGAGCATTAGATTGGTATCCTAGAGCTGGACAATAGTTTGCCCGAATTGCTTGGCCTTATCGACTGGGGTGAGCTCGACCGTGCTCTCAAAGATATGCTGACAAGCCTCGGTGATAGCTTGCTCAACCGTACCACATCTCACGCACATCTGGGCTTGTTCGACAATAAGGTGGTTGTGCACCTTCTTCAGCTCAGTAATCTCCTCAGCATCCTTTCACTGCAGCTAAGCTTACGTGGACTTTAATGCATCTATTTCTCACACTTTTTATTTTTCCAGCCGCACCGAGACCTGATGCAACTCCTCTACCTCTTTCTGCAGCTTCTCAGCTACGCTCTATGATTGGACATATCCCTTAATCAGCTCTTTCTGTCGGTCCATCAATTCCAGGGTGACAACGTGCTGCAACTCCACCAACGTCATAGCAGATAACTTGTTCAAATCCAAATCCACACTCTTGATCGGGCTCAGAAGCTGGTGTACTTCCTCATTTCCTGCGTCGATCGCAGTCGAGGGAACTTGCACGTTCCTAGCCCAAGGCTAAGTGTTGATCGACGGGACATCCTACATTGTAGGTCTCATGGAGGTCTATCTGGAAACAATATCAAAAATGGAATTTAACCTATCTCTTACCACACCAAATTCTTCGTGATTGGATTCGTGGATCACCTTTGTCATAGCCTTAGAGGAGTCGGTCACCGCTTTGATGAGCCATTGTAGTTAGTCCTCCATCCCTGACTTGATACCACTTCCCGCATCATATTCTTGGTGCCATTTGGTGTGAGTCTCCTCCCACATTCATTGTGCTTCAGCATCAGGGTCCATCGACGACTCATTTTTAGAGTCGTGAATACTCAGCTCCTTCTAGGTAGGCTCTTCTGGGGCATCAGGTGGCAGCTCGTTAGACAGTTCCTCCTGACTCACCAGGTTGCACCATTCAGCTGGCCAATCTTGAACAATAGCATCCAATTCTTCCGTCGTGACTTTGTAAGCCAAAGTTAGCCATTGCCAGTTGGGTTCCCATTGTGCTTGAATGTAAATAGAATGGGGCTCGATGGAAAACCAAATTAGTCATTGATACTTGGCCGCTACATAAGGAGATACTCAAGGAATGGTGATGTTGGAAGCTTGCAGTGCCTCCCAATAGACCCAAAAGTGAATGGCATAGCCCACCTATCGACTAGGCCCTTCAACCCACCATAAGTTCTGATATCATGCGCCTCAGCACACCTTCACCGCATCAACCACCATTGGTTGGTAGTCTTCATGTTCCATCCAGGAGACTAGTGCAATAAGAATTAAGAGCCAACTATATGAAAATGACCTCCCAGCCTGAGCAGCAAGAGCATCTTTGAGAAACTGATTAAGTAGGAACAAAGACCAATTCATTTGTATGCCTTCAGCACACTTCTGGGCTCATGCGACGACACCAGAGTTACATAGGACCGATCGATTTCCCTGAACAACCTTACTCGCTAGAATCCATGCACCAATATGCACCGCTTATGAGTTGATGCTATCAATACAGTAGGCATGGATATCCCAGTGTAAGCCAAATCGCTCCTTCAGCTGCTTAGCAAGTTTCTTGTTGGTATCCCTCCCGCGGATATGCTACGCTAGATCTTCCCCGACCTTCGATAATCCTGTAATGCTCACAATTAAGTCTAGTGTTATAGGGATGGGCGTATTCAACCAAAGCATCCCCCCATGAAAATAGGCCAAAATTTTCTTAACACATGCATGCACTTCATTCAGTCGCCCAAAATGAGGCATATTGATGAACCCCAATAATCCAGATTTGTCTAACCCACTTGCCCAACATTGAGGAATCCGCTGAATTGGGGCACCATGGACCATTGGGACTGACTCGTAAGGCTCATCTCGGACATATTTGAGTAAGAGCAAGTCATAGTCTTTGAATTTCAACCTGATTAAGGCAGGGATGATGTCAACCAAGCATGTCATCCCTTCCGGCAGCGGCGACAGTTTCGGCGAATATTTCTGATTTTTCGTTGGTTGCCTCGGCTTTGCTCCTGGACACATAGGAGCGACATACCCAAAAATATCATGAACAGAGATGCCCATGGGCATCGTAGACTCAATGGCCCAGTCTGTGCAGTTACTTCTCCTTGCACTCTTGTTGAAGTGTGGGTCTGCCTCTTCTGCGGTGGTGTGGTACTGGGCTTCTAAGCCTACCGCTTTCTCTTGGGGATGGATGATGAGCCAACCAACATGCTCATGACTTCTTCTTCGACAACGGTGGGCCAAATAGGGGACTCTTGTTCACTGTAAATCTCAATGGCATCGAGGTTGCTCAGCATGCCTCATGCCCCAAACCTTATAATGCACACAATGAATCCAACCTTCTACTCTGCAACTCACTCGAAAGTTCTCAACACAACTCTGCAACTCTCACTCTACTCAACACTCTGCTCACTCAACTGAGCAATGCCATCCTTCCATGTCCCATGTGCTTTTTATAGCCATTTCCAATTCAAAATCATCATTGGAAAATCTATGATCACCATTATCACTAAATCCATTAGTAATGATGCCAAATCAGTCGAAAATATTACTTGTCTAATGGTCTGATCAACCATTAATACGCGTCGCTTCAACAAGCACTGCCAGCTAACAGTTTTAACTACTTGCATTTATTACTTGATTTGACTAACCCAAAGCTCTGCAGCTATCTCAATAGGTCTCCTTGTCGTCGCTACAAACTCAAACCTTGCACAGCCTCTTCCCCTGGCTCTCCTTGTTTCTCTGTAACAAAATCCTTGGTTTTTTTTTATAGCGCCTTACGCAGTGCGCAACTCTGGCCCCATCCTACAGGGCTTTAAGTGACTCCCATTAATGAGCGTCGGCAATACCGCGCCATCGAATTGATGCAACTGAACTGCACCTCCAAAAGTAATGGAATCAACAAGATATGGACCTAACCAGTGCATTTGTAACTTACCTGGATGCTTTACAAACTTACTGTCATATAATAGCACCAAATCTCCTTCCGCAAACTATCTTTTCTTAATGTGGTGGTCATGCCACACATTTTGTCAATCCTTCGCAACCTGCTGGTGGAATACAATAATAAAGCGATATTCTTCAAGATGGATCAACTACGCAATGCGGTCTTCTAATGCTTATGCATCATCCATGCTCGTCGCCACGGAAATGCACAAACTAGGAACACTGTATTCCATAGGCATGACCGCCTCTTGCCATAGACCAGCTTGAATGGTGTCTGTCCTGTCAGCCATTTTCAAGTAGTTTGATAGACCCATAGCACTGCTATAATTTTTAGGTCCCAGTCTTCATGGTTAGCATTACATACCTTTGTCAACGCTATTTCCATAACATTGTTCAACACTTCGACCGTCCTGTTCGCCTGTGGATGGTATGGAGTACTCTTCTTATGTTGCACCTACAACTCCTCAGTTAGTGATTTCACAGTCCAATTGATGAAGTGACTGCCCTAGTCACTCATCAAAATCTGGGGACACCCAAACCGTGTCAGTATGTTTTCAAAGATGAACCGCGCTGTTGTCGCAGCGGTACAATCTAAAACTAGTGTAGCTTCTACCCACCTAGTCAGATAGTTGATTGCAATAATGATGTATCGCACACCAGTCCTCTTCCCTGGCAGATTAATAGGACCCACAAAATCCATGGCCCACTTATCAAAAGGTTGGAGAGTTACCTGCGGCACCAGCGACATCTCATCCCGTCACGATGGTTTACCGATACACTGGCAGACATCACAACTACTCACATATTCTGCGACATCATTATGCAATGTAGTCCACCATAGCCCAGCATGCAACACCTTCTATGCGGTATCCCATTCCCCATGGTGGCCTCTCACAATTCCTGCATGTGCTTCTTCTAGAATGGGACCTTGCTCATGGGGTAAAATACACCGTCGCAAGATTTCATCTAGTCCAAGCTTATATAACTGCCCAGCAATTAGCTGAAACTCAAAATCCTTTACTACCAGCTGCTTCTTTTGGCTAGTCGACATGTCCTCTGGGGTGACACCAGTGGACAAAAACTGAATAATTGGGGCATAGTGATCATCTACGATGTCAACACGGAACAATTGCGCATCTGGAAATCTGTCATCAATATTGGTTGGTTCTTCGTCGTTCTTAATGTGAGACAGATGATCTGGACCAATGTTCAACCACCCTGGCTTCACAACTATTTCAAAGTCAAATTCCTCAAAAAGTAACAGCCATCAACAGATCTTCCCCCCAACACAGGCTTATTGACCAGTATTGCAAAGCAGAATGATCGGTGAACATCTTGAAATGTCCACCCAACAAATAGTGACTAAATTTTTGCAAGGCATAAACCATCACCAAGCCTTCCCTTTCCATTGTTGTATAATTTCGTTTAGAAAATGACAACTTTCTACTGGCATATGTGATTGGGTGATCCAGGTCACCCTCACCTGGTTGCACAAGAACAACCCCCAACGCAATAGAAGAGGCGTCGACATGCACATGGAACTCCTTGTTCCAATCAGGAAAAACCAAAATGGGCGCAGAGGCCATCTTGGCCTTCAAGGTGTCAAAACTTCTATGGCATTCCTAGTTCTTTTCAAATGCAGCATCTTTATTTAGTAGCTTCTCCATGGGGGTAGTAATTGCAGTGTATCCTTTAATAAACTTGCGATAGTACCCTGTGTGCCCTAGCATCGCTCGAAGCATATTCACATTAGTCGGTGGCAGAAAACTGAGGATTAATGTGATATTTGCAAGATCAACCAACAGACCTTCCTTGCATACTATGTGCCTAAGTAGCATGCCAAACGGTGCATAGAAAATGCACTTTTTAGAGTTCAATGCGATCTGATGCTGTCGACACCTTTATAGCATCAGTCGCAAGTTGCTGAGATGGCCCCTAATTAGTCCATAGATAGTCCAATCATCCATATACACCTACTGGAAATTTTGAATTAAGTCTTTAAACACAGCGACAACGACCCGAGAAAATACTGCTGGTGCATTCTTCAGCCCAAAAGGCACGATTGTATATTGAAAACAGCCCCATTCAGTGACAAACGTGGTCTTATGGAAATCCTGCTTTGCAATCCGGATCTGGTGGTATCCCAAAAATCCATCCGTGAAGGAATATATCTCCTAGCTACCTACTCCTTCAAGAACTTCATCTGTAAATAGGGTCGGGAATGGATCATGCATGCATGCGTCATTCAACTTCCTTAGGTCGATGCAAATGCGGATTTCACCATTCTTCTTATCCTGGACCACCATAGGGATTATCCACTATGATTCTTCTACAGGTTCAATAATCCCAGCATCTAGCATCCTGTCTATCTCAGCCTTCCAATGGTCCTTGTATCATGGGTTCAGTCGATACGGCCTCTGTCACATAGGTTTTGCATCTGGTTTCAACAGGATCTTCATCTCCCCTAGGTCTCCTAAAATCCCCTTCATCTCTAAAAACCATGTCGATAAAAGGTCCTGGAATTCACGTAGAAGGTCCATAATTTTGGCCATGGTCTCCTCGTCCCAGTAGTCCCCGATATTGGAAAATTTTGGGTTTTCTTCCGACCCAATGTTGACTTTCCAGATCTTCAACGGTTGACTCATTGAATCCATTGAGATGTCGGGTGCAGTGACATCGCAGATTCCTTCTGATTCCAGAATATTAACATTCCACAACTCATCATAATCTTCAAGCTCCTCGGACAGGTTGTAGCATGTCATCATGGATTGTATCGAGCCGTGCACATGTGGATCAACTAGGTATGCAACAGGTATGTCTTTCAGTACTACATTGCGGATTATTTGTAAATCATTACATACCTTTGGGTTGGCATCCTGGAAACTAAATGTATGTGCAAAGCAAATTGACAACTCCTCCCACATGGTGATAGTTCTACACAACTCTACCGCTACATACCAAGATCTCGGCATCTGTTCCAAAGTGTGAACAAAAGCATGGACCCATTCATCTCTAGATCGTGATGCCCATAAGGTCTGACACTCAATCAAATTACTGGTGGGATCATTCCTCCCATCGTATCTCCCATCATGATAGATCTTTGAATCATCAAAATGCACCATCATCAATCTCCAGCACTATCCCCAATCATGGAACGTCTGCTTGTGTGTCGCCCACCATTGAACTGGAGTATCCTTCAGCACAATGTCTAGGGCCAATATCATTTGTGGTTCAAACACTTTCTCTTCAAATTATCTAAGGAACTCAGGTAATGCTGGAATCCCTTCATAAATTGGCAACTCAATAATATCAGTTGCAACACACTGAAGAGACTATGTAATCAACCCGCATTTCCTGAATGATACTTCATGCAACCTATTCTTCCAATTTTCCAGAGCATCATCAAAGTCAGAGGATGCATAACTTGCACTGTGCCATCCAAGTTCACCATAAACAATAGGATGGATATATTATTCATAGATTTTATAAGCGTGATCCCAACTTCTACCGACGTCCCTCCTGAGGGTCCATAGGAGCAATGACCCTAAAATCCTGGTTTTTAGATGTCATAACTCGTTTTTTGAAGTTGATAACCGCCATGCTATCATTAGCCCATACAATCCCTAGCAGTGCAGGATAGGAACCACCATCTTCGACTACTTCTATCACATCAAAGTCAGCATGCATTTTCATACCTTCAATGTCGACAACCAAGTTTGAGACGTGACCAATGGGCTGAACCTTTGCCTGATTGGCTAGTCACAACTGCACCAGAAACCATCCCAACATGGGATTTCCCTTCAATTTCTAGGTCTTCTTGGTCAGAATTTTTACATCTAATCCAAGATCCATAATAATCAAGTCAATTTCATAAGCTCCAATCTAGATATTCATCCTCATCTCCTTCCCTGTCTTCCTCTTTTGCAAGGAGTTCACTGTATAATCCTTCACTTCCTTATCCGGGTGGTACAATAACGTATCAAACTCAACAAGGGAGTCAGGGTCCCTTGCCAGCGATAGACAACTTTCAAATAATTGTCACAAGGTACCATGCTACCACGATGGTCCTGCCTCTGTATATGGATCAAAAGAAAATGGCATGTCAATAATTGGTATCTTACCCATATTTCTCTCGATTGCATGCTTTGCCCCAAATAAGGTGTCTTTCTCAATCATAATATCAAATGCTACTTTTTTCTTGCCAGCGAGCCGAACTTTTTGACACGGTCCATAATCTCCAATTGTTGCACCAGAGCAAGTGACAATCTCAATGTCGACAACCTTCATTCATGGTTCGGCATGAATCATCACAACCATCGATGCTTGATTTAGGTTCAATTGCGGGTTCTGATTCACTGGCTAATTCATTGGTTGATTCTGAGTCTAGGGCGGTATCTAAGTCTTAGCCTGCAGTGGGATCTGATTCTGCATTATCAGTTGGTTCTGTACTTGAAATGTAGGTTGATTCTGATTTTTCACGTTCTACAACTGAGGAATGTTTCCAGCCTGCTATTTTGTAATCAACTGAGGGAACTTTTCAACATTATGTTCACTGGCCACACAATATCTACACTATGCATGAGGGCACTCCCTCTAATAGTGCCCGAATACTCCACAGGTATAACACTGGATTGATTCATGACCTCGTCCTCTGAATCCTTCACAGAATCCTCCTCAAACTCCTCCTTGCTGAAACTGCAACTAGTCCATCTATTGTTGCGGTAAGTTTGGTTGTTGTTGTACGTAGTGTGTTGCTTGAACATGTTGTTGTTGAGGATGAATGAATGGTACCTAATTATACTGCTACCATGGCACAACCTATGGTTTCTCTACAAACTGTGGTTGCGGTTGTGATAGGATAAACTGTTGCTACGGTTGTGATGAGACAAACTGCATCTAGGGTGGTGGTGTATACTGCACATGTGCTGCTTACTGTACCATCTATGGCTACGCTTGCATTTCCCAGGGGTCCTCACCTTTCACAAAGTATGAATCATACTTCAATTCCTGGAGTAAATCATAAGCTTGACAATTTTTATCATCATGTCCTTCTGATCGAGATAATGTCTAGTATAGATTCTTTGTCTTGGTAACCATCTTTTGCATATATTCGTAGTTCTCATGTCAATGCCCATAGACTTGACATATGCGACACCATGGTATACCAGCACAACTCAACGAATTCAGAGCTCCTGAAAGAAAATAGTTTCGAAACGTTAGACATGCATATTTGGTATGTCTGCCTTCATGACACCGGGTGCACCAAAGGTTGTCACGATATTCCTTTGCCTTCTTGATATCTTGCAGTTGGAGCATCATATTGGCCAACTATGCTTGAATCTAGTTTATCTCGACCGTGGTTTCTCCTACCGGTGATGCCTCCAATTTCATCACGGTTTCCAGAGCCTCGCTCTGTGTCACAATATTTTGTTGCATTAGTGGTTGTCTAATATGTGGGACAAGTGTAGTGTTGAACCACTCCTTTTGCTGGACATCGCTCATCTGGAAGCTAACTCAAGCCATCAATGTCTTAAACCACTGATTAAAATCCCAAATTTTCTCATTGGGGAACTGCTTTATTTCTTTCAACTCAGTAATGTACTGAGCCTCAGACTTCAGCTTCTTGAATTCTTTGAATAGCCCCGTATGGATCTCATCCAAATTTTTCATGGTACCTCCCTTAGGAACCTGCGTGAATCTCATGAATCATTCTAACGCATGGCCCCTAAGGGTGGTTTCCAGCTGGCTTTTCTTAACATCATCATCTACAGTCTGTCAGGCGGTCCAGATAGCCTTGCATAGGAACCAGTATTGCTCTAGGTCATCGGTATTGTTTCCATGAAACATTGGTAGCTTCATCTCATCGCCCGCCATTATGGTCCTTCTTCCTCCTGCTGGTATTCTACTGCAATATTGTTGCTGACACATCGGGCAAGTCGTCACAGAATGTGTGTTTCTTCCTTGTGGTGGAGTAGTGCATGGAGGTGTGGACATTTTACTGTTGGGGTTCAATCCTGTCATCCTTCTAGGTGTATCCTGGGCCTGGTCATCCTCATTGTCACAAAAAGGTCGCTTTGTCCCATGTGGTTGGTCCTCACGGCATCACACTTAGATCACAGCAGGACCTTCTCCCGTCCTCTGCCTCTTCTCTCGAAACCTTGCTCCTCCCCTTGTACAACCACTTGTTTCCTCGACAACCTTTACATTCTTACTAGAACTCATGCCCATATACCCCTTACCTTTCCATGCATCTCCCCCCTTCCATCGTGGTGTCGACAGCCTCTGCACACAAGAGTTCCACTACTCTTGGTCCATCTTCAGAATATCTTTTTTGCAGACCAGTTGTTTAATTGACAGCTGCAGAGACAACAAGAATCTACCTCATGGTCCATTAAAGAACTCCCTTTCTACTTCGTTGAATGAATTATTGGTATCAACAGAAAAATCAGTAATGTATCCCTCCAGGACACTATCCAACCACACCTCAACAGCCCATGATGCCTTATTGTCTGGTTCTTGTAGTTCCTGGATCAGCTCCGGAGTCTAGGATGTCAGCTCTCCTCCTTGGAAGTTTGTTTTCTTAGTAGTGAAATTTTCCAGCCACTCATGTAAGAGGACATGAAACTCACAGAAGAACCATTCATGAGGACCTTCATGGATATATATATCCAACCAATTGTTCGTTGACAGCTTCAGATTCTGATTTTCTGCTTCAGCAAATTCTCGCAACTTTAGATCAAACCACCCCTCGATCTTTGGTTGAGTCGGATGCCAAAACATATCCTCCTTTTAATCACAACTCGGTCTCGGAAATGGAACCATTTGTTGGTGAAAACCCACCAACAAAGCCTCATCAATAGTGGTTCTCACTCTGTCGACGCCCAACCAGCACGATCTCCCTGAGCACCGGCCGAGACAGGTTTTACCCTGCCCAGCAACATCCGCAGAGCGAGCGAAATCTCACCCGAGATGTTCAAGGGAGAGCTGTCGAAACCGAGTTTCTGATAGTAAGGAGGGAGGATATGGGATCCAACTGGGAGATAACATAACTATAGGATCTAGAACTATGTAGTCATCATTGATTCATTTCCACAACTAGAGATTGCATCATACATTTGTCGCAGTATCACTAGTGCAACAGCATTGTTCATAAAACATCTCAACTCATAATGCAATGGAATGTAGTAGACTTTAAAACAGATTGCATCAACATCAATATAGCATAAATGGAATAGACCATAGTGACATCATAACAAAACAGATTGCAGCATCATAATAGATTAGATCGCAGCAGGCATAAAATATAATATTTGTGCAACAATTGTCATATCATATTAACTCTTCGTAAAGGATCCAAAACATACAATTCTTCCCCACAACAGGAGGCTGAACACATCTGTAAAATCCCAGATAGATCGCAGATATGACAGGAAAGTCTCAAAACCATAGACAGACTGTACTAGATCTCATGCAATACTCATGTCTTAATGATCTCCAGGTTGTCGATCTCCCTATTCAATTGCAAAACTAGTTCTATATATAGGCTTTTGCCTTTACATTGAAGGTATAATTCTAACTAACTTATAACTGCTAATGACCTATTGTGACAAAACTTGGTCAAATAATATATAAAATATTCAAAACGGTTATTCTTCCACCCATCGTGTTGATCTGGCCTTGCGCGGTGCCGCGTGAGCTTGCAGCTTCCGGGACGTTGTGCAACTCACTTACCAAAACCCCTGCCAACAATGTGTCGATGGATGATGATGCCACTAGGGAGGAGGAGGAGGATGGATCTGATGAGGGGATAGAGTCAAAGGAGCAGGATGATGAGTCCAGCTCTGATTAGCATCTTAGGGGGCTGCTCTTAGTGCGTTGGTGCACTNATGCACGTGAATGCACTTTTATGATTTTTATATGTGAGTCTTTTATGGTGATGTGAACAAAATGCGTAGATGATGTATTTTTACATGTGTATGCATATTTATATGTGATGATGCATGATGCAGTTTTTTGTATGCTTCCTATATGCGATGATGAATATGCCAATTTAGAATGTCATTAGCCATTTGATCTGCTACAGTATTGAGGTTCCTGGGAACATGTGTGAATTTGATGGATTCAAATGTTCTAACCATCTATTTAGTGAGCAGGAATTTTCTAAAGAGGTGGGGATCACGTACCCAGTAGTAGTTGTTCAACTGGGAGACAAGCAGCTGGGAGTCTAAGAAGACATTGAGATGGCGGATACTCAACTGAAGGGCGGTGGCCAAGAGGCCAGTGACACTTTCATACTCAGCCTGGTTGTTTGTTGCAATGCCCACACATATTCCGTCAATATGGATCAACTCATGTGACGGGGAATAGATGACCCATGCAGTCAAGGCAAGGTTTGGAGACCATCTGCTTGCTCTGTCAGCAAATCCAATGTATCAACATGAGGTAGGATCCATCTGGCGTATTCAAGGAAACAATATATAAGACTCACTTCAAAAAAGGTGTAAAAAAAAAGGACAAGACTATGCTACAAGTGACTCATTGGTGATTTTAAGCGTAAAATCTATTGAGGTAGAACCCGTTACGGGGATTCTCCAAGAGTTGTCCATCAGAATCAACAAGAAAGTATGCCCCTTTTTCAAGGAAATGGTGGATGACATATGGGCCATACCACATTGACTCAAACTTACCTTTTCCCAACTTATCATTGGATTGGTCATAAACTAGAACCATATCGCCTTCACTAAAGGTGCGAGGGTGGACATGGGAGTCATGATAGGATTTTTACCTGGTTTTCGTTGCTTCAATGGCTTGGAGAGAAGCTCAACGATCCTTCATGGTTTGTTCAAGTTGGAGGAGTCGTTCTTCCAAAGGCAAGGTATCAGGAAGGAGTTCCACAGTGAGGCAAAGTGATGGGATCTGGCACTCTATAGGGAGTACTGATTCAACATCGTGTACTAAGCGGAAAGGGGTGAAACCAGTGGCGGTTTTTGTGGATGTGCGATAAACCCATAGGGCGGAGAACAGCATGTGGTGCCAGTTGGTTTTGTGGTTTCCCACCATCCTTTGGAGCATAGTTTTGATGATTTTGTTGACCACTTCAACCTGTCCATTTCCCTAGGGGTAGTTGGAAGATGAGTAATGGTGTTCAAATTTTAACATGGTTTAAAGCTCAGTCCAAACAGCGTCTTCAAAATGTGAACCATGGTCTGAGACCAACTGTTTGGGAACACCAAATCACGAAATGACGTGGTTAAAGAAGAAACGTGCCGTCGTTTCACTTTTGCAATTAAACATGGGCATGGCCTCAACCCACTTGGTGAAGTAATCAACCACCACAATGATATATTTATGACCATTGGCCGAGGTAGGTTTGATTGTCATGAAGTCGATTACCCATTTACAGAAGGGACCAACTGTGACTACGGGGTGTAATGGTGTAGGGGGGATTCTTGCCTTTGGGGAAAAGAGCTGACAGTTGTGACAGTGTTTGAATTCCTCGATGCAATGAGCAAATATGGAAGGAAAAAAGTAGCCAGCACGTAGAATATTTTGGGTGGTTTCCAAACCCGAAAGGTGGCCACCGTAGGCTCCACTATGACAGTTTTTAAGGACTGTCTCGGCCTCGTCATGAGTGAGGCAATGATATAAGATGGTTTCGATGCCCTAATGATATAAACTATCTCCAATTCGGAAGGTTGCGAGCATCTTGATTTCGGATGCATCACCTGTCCTCTCTGTTTAAGTGGGCTGCGAACTTCTGGGTGCGTAAATACAAAAGGATTCCCCCATACCATGGGTCTTCCATGGATATGATGAATATGAATTCATCAGGAAGGTCGTCCTTGCGTGGTGGTGATGTGGTCAATGGGGGCAGATCTGTCATGAGCGTGGCTAGCGCTAGTGCCTTTGTGCTTTTCAGAGAAACAAAATCCAAGTCAAACTCTTGGAGAATGACTACCCACTTGGTCACGCAACCTTGTAGGAGGCGACGGCTTAAGATGTACCGCATTGGGTTGGAATCAGCCACTACTCGGGTATGGTTTGCAATAATGTAGTGGCGCAATTTGTGAGCCGACAAAACAATGGCGAGGGTCAGTTTCTCCTCAGGTGAATATCACAGTGGGGGACCTATCAGCTTCTAGCTAACGTAATAAATTATGTGCTCTTGACGAGCATCATCTTCCTAGACCAAGACTTCAGAAATGGCATTTTCTGAGGCCGACAAATAAAGAATGAAGTCTCGGGTGATGTCACATGTCGAGAGTAATGGTGCGAAGGCCAGTGCTTGTTTGAGTGCATCAAATGATTCCTGCACCTGTTGATCCCAAGAAAAGGGAATGTTGGTATGGAGCAGGCGTGCGAATCCATGGGATTTCATCACATACTCTAGTATAAAGCAGCAAAGGAAGTTGGCCTTGCCTTGGAGGCTTTGTAGTTGGCACAAAGTTCGTGGTGAAGGGAGATCAAGGATAGCTTGAACTTTGAGAGGGTCAACCATTATCCCTTTATGGGATATGATGACCCCAAGCAAATGGCCTACTGGGACACAAAAAATGCACTTTAGGGGGTTCAAGCGTATTCTATACTTGCGACATCGTGAAAATACTTTCCGCAAGTCATCTATGTGTTGAGCTCACTTTTGTGATCGAGCGGTAAGGTCGTCTAAGTAGACCAATATGATGTGGATGAGGTCATGGAAATAATACGTCATGGCACACTGGAAGGTGGCTCCAGCATTCTTTAGACCAAAGGCCATTACTCGTTATGTGAATGTGTCCCAAGGGGTTGTAAATGTAGTCTTTTAATGATATTCTTTCCGGATCTGAATTTGGTTGTATCCATAAAATCCGTCCATGAAGGAAAAGGATTCATGTCCAGCACACGCATCGATGATCTGATCAATGAAGGGTGTTTGGAAGTTGTCTTTGGGACATGTGCAATTTAGATTGTGGAAGTTTGTGCAGATGTGAGTGGTACCCTGTTTTTTATTCGCGGGGATAGGATTTGGAACCCATGTTGTGTAAGCAATGGGGTAAATGAATCCGGTTGTGCGCAGCTTCTCAATTTCAGCTTTAACTACAACAACTTTGGAAGGATGGATCGGTTGTTTCTTTTGGTGTACGGGTACCACATTAGACCATATGTCAATATGGTGCTCAAAAATTGATGGATCCAATCCAGGCATTTCAGTGTAGGACCAGGAAAAGATATTGTGGAATTCTTGGAAGAGATCCCTGTAGGAAGTGACTTCTTCAATGGAGCAGGATGCCCCGAGCATGATTTCCTCAACGATCTGAGGTTTGGTTGAGATGATGATTAATGGTTGGTGAGATATTTGCCATGTTCCCTTCTTCGAAAGCATCAAGTGCAGGAATGGGATCTTTTAACCAGTCAACTTTCCCATGAATGAAATCCTTGGTCTCGACTAAAAACTGGTCCAACCACGACACAGGTCCTTTGGGGATGAAGAATGAACGATGGTGCATGTCATCCCAAGGGTATTCAGGAGCAGTTAAGGGTTCAAGTATCTCCTCATCATTACAGAAGCAATGATGGGACAGATTCGAGGGACTGTCAATGATTGCAGGGATAAGCGGGTCTATGGAACTGGCCACCATGTGGATGGACATGGTGTCTGATGAAGGAGGTGGGGGGTGGATTTATTCAATCATAGTGATCTCAGATTCAAGGGCATGTTGTCGAAGTTTAGCGAGGGTTGTTCAAAACTCAGACAAGTCCTGGAAGTGGTGAGAATAATTCTCATATAGTCCGCAAAGGGTGCAAGAATGGCTCATCCTCAACAACCTATTTTTTGTTGTTGGCCCACTTGGGAGTTCAACCATGGGGATGTTTTCTGTTATATCCATGGCATATAAATGTGCACGAAGCATGGGAATTTCAGGATAGTTTTGAGTTGCATGGCCCTATTCATCGCACAAGGCGCATGGCGAGAGACGTCAGGGTTCAGTTGTTGCTTTTGCATTCTTGCCCTTGGCCCTTTTTGGGTGGGGTATGGTAGGTGCAGGTGCAATGGTTGGTTTTTTCGGGAAAGGTGGACGACATGATTCGACCACAATGGGTTGAATAAGGGTTAACACAACTTTGGGAATCAAAGGTTGGCCCGATGGATCGAGGTACCACACAGGAATCCCCAATGTGAATTTGGGTAAGTTTAATGTGGCCATTACTAGCTTACTTACGAGGCCAGATGGGGGAAATAGGAAGGGAATTGTATGGACTGGGAAGGAGCCCCAGTAATTCCCTAGTGAGTGCATTTGGGGATGCACTTGTGGTTGTGGCTGAGGTTGATATTGAGGCTATGGCTGCGGTTGGGATTATGGCTGTGGATGGCATTGTGACTGCGGTTGGGGTTGCGGCTGTAGATGTTGTTGCGGCTACGGTTGGTGCTATAGCTGCGGTTGGAGTTTAGGTGCGGCAGTGTTGGATGAGAGCATGCACAAATACGCAGTATCACTTGGTGTCAGTGGTGGTGATACAAATGGGAAGGAAGTTGTCATGGAGGTGTCAGCAAACAATCCAGGGCCTACATTCAACAATGGGGAGGCAGTTGTGCCGTCGATGGTAGTTTCGACCGTAGGGATACCATTGGCTAGTGTCATTGGCCCCTACGAATCATGATAAGTTAGTTGGTCAATCATCATGATCTTCCCGTCATGAGGGAACATCATGAGGAAGAAAACAGTGGATTCTATGGCTCTCATGGAATACATATAACTCCTTCCAAAGAGAAGGTTATAGTCCAACTGTGTGTTGACTACCTCCATGTCAATCAGTACTATTTTCTCAGATAATGTTATGGGGACATGTGGAAGGATACCATGGGCTTTTGTGGGATGGCCATCATAAGCCCGTAGAGTAGTGGTGGATGGTTGTAGGATTGGGGACCCGATTTTCTACTGGACTAACGTTGACATAACACGAGTGGATTCCCCCTCGTCAACAATGCACCGGTGTATGACCAAAATCTAAATAGATACCGGAATTTGGAAAGCAATGGTTGATGGCATCCAGGGCTCTCTGTTATCTGTGTCGAAAGTGATCAACTTGGAGTCAGAGGGGTCTACGGCACCGAGGGAATCTAGTAAAGCCTTTCACTACATTGGGAAAGTTTTAAGTACCTCGAGAGTGAACATGGTTGTAGGTGTTTGGTCCAAGTCATCAATGATGTTGTAGCTCACTGCAACTCTATCCGTGGAATTGTTGGCAACCCGTCGTATGGGGGGGCATGGGGGAAAAGGGGGTAAGTGAAGAGGTATGTTGGTTGTTTTGGACATGGATGTTGTTGATGGGTTAGTGCATTCAGTGTTGGATCCATATTGATTTCTCTTGGTCTGTAAATTGACCTCTTTGGTTGTCAAGACTAGAACACATGTCTCTATTGGTGGAGGTGTGGCAGGGGCTGTGGAAGTGGGTTGTGGAGCAGTGTGGTTGCTACCAGTCCTTGGAGTGGTAATGTGTTTTGGAGCACCATGGGTGGAGGGCCTGGTGGTTCCAGGTTGGGTTGAGCTGGGACTGCCGCATTAGTACCATGATGAACTTCATTCTGAATGGCCTTCTTAGCATGACCCATGAGGGGGAATTCATGCATATAGTTCCCGTAGACGTCACATAGTTTGCATGGATGATTTGTGCGTAACGAAGCATTGCATCTAGGTCGGTTTGGTTGCTAGGGATTTTGAGCTGACCGGTTTGCCCCGGTGTTGGGAGGATTTGGATGTTGGCCACCTCCTTGTGGTTGGTTGTTGCCTCGATTCCTAGCTCGGTTATTTCTGGATTGCCTTGTTGGTTATTAAGGGCAGGTTGGTTGGGACGATTTTGCTGAGCAAACACTTGAGAAAACACTTGTCCCAAAGGTGTTGACAGAGCTGGGGCGGGGGCTGGGTTAAGTTGCATTGGTGGTGTATAGTAGATGGGGGGAGTTGGTGCTACAAATCCAGTCATCTGTCCCAGATATTGTTGTGCTACAAATATGGTCATGGGTTGTGCATAGGAGGTTGTGGATCCAGATTGAGACATCATCCTTAAGTAGTCGGGAGCCTGGTTTGGGTGGGAAACACTAGGGGTGTTGCTTGAGTGTGGTGGAATCATAGGTGGTGTTACATGGTGTTGTAACTAATGGGAAATAGAGCCTATGATCCCATCTGCGACATGGGATGCCCCTGACGTGTCACAGTAAGAAGTGCCTACATGGGGAGCATCTAGAATCATAGTATAAAGGTATCTAGACTAAGCATGAATCAAATCAAACTGCTAGGACTTCAAGATGGCTTCCTCTTCGGATTGGGGACGTTCAACTGCGACGTCCTTTGCTATAGGTGGTAGCAAAGTTTTTAGGAACCAATCCAGGAAGATCATGTCATCAAGATGAATCTTGCACAAACTACGGCGTAACCGCCACTCATGGATGTGGTCGATTATGTGGGTCACAGTATTCTGCGGCAAGATAGCAAGATCTCCACCCCTTCGTCGTATCTGATGGGGAGTTGGAAATACTACAGGAACATAAAATCCGAGTTAAAATATGGGTATTTGGATTGGGGTAGCTCAATGTACCATTTGGCTGTGGCACCTATGAGGGTACGTTGGAACAGCCTCAGCCTGATTGAGTCATCTACGATGATTTTTTATGAGCACCATAGGTGAAACGTCATTATGTGGTTTTGAAGGAATTCCCCTGCCTTCCCTTCAAACTTTGGAATGTCTGATGGGAGTTTGGTTGGCATGGGGGACCAATGGGCTTGATGGCAAATTGGGTCGTTGGTTAACCTAGCCAAATCCAGCAAGTTCAGGTGAGCCATGAAAGGGAGTTTAGACCCAATGTTAGTGAAGGAAGGGCCGGCAATGGCTTCTGGGTTTATAGGAATGTGATGGCCCTGTGTGACTGGGAGAACCTGCGGCTGACTTCCCACGATGGGGATAGACGACATAATTATGGAAGGGTCGTTGCCCCCGGGTATGACTGGTGGGACAAAGGGAATGGTCGGTATAAGTGTGGGTCTGCTACTATTGGGTAGTTGACTTATCATGGTCTGCACAGCTGTGCTAGGACCACTGATAGGGATGTTGGTGATGATTTGAGGGATGGACATGGGTGCACCACCAATCAACACTCCAGAGAAGGGATCTGCGTTTGCACCAGCCATGGGGTTGGATGGTGCAGTGTGCAAATTTGGGTCAGATTGGTATGAATCTGAGTCTGAGTCAGAGGTTGTGTGACCTTCTGACGGTGTAATAGGTCATCGAGAATGGTCTCAACGGTGCTGGTTCAATGAGCCAAACTAAGGGGACTCCCCCCTGAGACGAGAGGAGGAACATGATGGATTGAATCGAATAATGTAACTGGTGATGAAGATCTAGACCCTGGTTAAATGGATTCCTAGTAGCTTGCAGGTGGTCGCTCGGCCACTAAGACTGCCAGAAGACAACTCTTGGCTTTTTCCTCACAGGTTTTACTAGTCAATCGGTGGGGGTCGTTGCCCATTTCGCTTGACAAATCCTCTCGTTGTCCAGCTACTTTGGGATTCCCATGGTACTCCTCACAATGAGTTTTAGGGAATAGCCCAATCACTTCCCACAGTTCATGCAATTAGGGACTTAGTCCTCAGACTGCAAAGTTTTGAATTAATGTAAATTGATTGATTTTAATGGTTGTCTCAGCGTCATGAACTGATTTTGGTTGATTAAGTGGTGTGGTTGTGTGCAGCCTTATGAATGAGTCCCGTTTTAAATTATTTTTTGTAATTCTGTATATCTACAGTCATTTGGTGTATTGATATAGTTTAGAAGATGTTTCTGATTTCTTGTGTAGATTAAACAATGGGCAACCTGTAAATAGAACTAAAACTAAATAGAAATTAGAACTGAAACTAAAAAGAACTGAAAATGTAACTATTAAAATTTGAACAACTATAAATCTACTAGGTTACTACCCTATCCTTGTATTCCTCCTATACCAAGAAAGAGTGTTGGGATCTCAAAATAGTGGGAACAAACCCACCCGTAGATCCATAGGGTACTCTTCAAGTGCAAGGTTGGTCAACAAGGAGGACGTGTATGCCATGAAACCCCCAATGGTCTCCACCCCCTCTACCTTCCAAGTCACTCGTTTTTAGTGGTTTGGAGAAATGACAATGATAAGTGCCTATTACTATGCTTGCTCAACCCCTTGTCTTATCTCAGAATACCCTGGAGGGTGATGACTGAGTAGAGGAGGAAGGGTTGTGCAAGGGGGTTAATTTCCAATGATTAAGTGAAAAACTGAAAATCAACACACATGGTTTTAAATTAAGCCTTTAAACAGATTTATATTCATGAAAAGTTAACCACACATATATTCAACCTGAAAAATTACTTGCAAAAACAGACAGGCTACTGGATAGTGGTGACAGGGCCGCACTAACAGTCTGAACAACAACAAATAGACACTCGAGAGACAGATTTCTCTTATTGGGGCCAATGTGGTTAGGGGGTCTCCCCTGTCAGCCTAGAATAGGCGAGGGGGTCACTCAGTTTAGCCCGAAATAGGTGAGTCAGCCTATAGAGGTAGGTCGCTTCTGTCGGGGGAAATGTAGCGAGGGGTCTCTCTTATAGGGAAAATTTGAGCGATGGGGTCACCCTTTCAGGCGTGAAAGTAGCGACCTAGCTCAGAAATGGAAAATTTTAAAAGTTGGAGCTGAGAACGGCTGACAGTAACTGGTATTGTGGCTGAACGGGCTCGGGTTGGCCTCAAGAGGGCTCGCCCAGTAACATAAATGGAAAGAACTAGAAATAAACTTGTTAAACAACTACTTAAAAACCTAAAAAACTAAACAAATCTAGGGATCCTGTGGGATCGACCCGGTATGGTCGCCAAACTGTAGTCTAGGGAAAACCTTGGCTACGTGCAGAAGCACCTACCTTATGTCTATAGGATGGAAGGATAGAGTCAAATGGATGGAGGAAAACCTGCAATATACTATTAGAAATAAACAAGTAAAGACCTGCAGCAAACAGTTAGCAATGAACAAAATATGAGCAACTAAATCATAACCTAACTAATAAGAAAGGATTAACACCATTATACCTCAGATCATTCTGGAAGATGGGCCACCATGCCCTAGCTCAGGAAGCTACCTCTCTACAAATTTGGGTGTTGTGGAGCAATTCTAAACACACATGGAGTATGGCTAATGGAGCAAGGGGAATGATAGGGATGAATGGCTTGAGAGAGACGGCTCCTCAAGGCACTCATACGGGCAGAGAATGAGTGATTTGAGAGTGACCCCCACCCTATATTTATAGCTTTTTTCTCAAGTTTTAGGGTTTTTATCCCTTGGTCAGGGTTTTAAGTCCTTTCTAGGATTTTTAGCCCCTTTTCGTCTCTTTTTAGCTCCCTTTGGGGTTTTTAGTCCCTTTCAGGGGTTTTAGCCCCTTTTTGAGGGGTTTAGCCCCTTGGTGAGCTATTTCTAGCTCCTTTATGGGTTTTTAAGCCCCTTTTTTGATGTTTTTTGAGCCTTTGAGGGGAAAACATAGGCTAGGTAAGGGTGTGGGGGTCAATAGGGGTTAGGAAATGGATGTCTTCATGTGGTGTAGACCATATGTAACAAGTTGGGTATTTTTTGGGTTAACATCGACACAAATCTGAACTTCACCAGATTTCTTGTCTTGGCCCACCATAGGACTGATCCATTTGGATTCTTCCACTGGCTCAATGATTCCATCATCCAACATTCGATTGAGCTCAGCCTTGACTCTTTCTTTATATCACAGAATCAGGAAATACGACCTCTGTCTTACTGGCTTTGCATTTGGATTTAACGAGATCTTCATCTCTCCTAGATGAGCGAGTATCCCCTTCATTTCGGAGAACTTCGTCAGAAAGAGATCCTGAAACTCATGTAGTAGATACATGATCTTTTCCATGGTCTCTTCATCCTAGTAGTCCTCAACACTTGCAAATTTTGGATTCTCCTCCGTCCCAATGTTAAATTTTCTAATCTTCAACGACTAATTCATAGGATCAGCTGGAATATCTGGTGTTGCAACATCCCTACTCCCTTCTATTTCTGGAATATTGATATTCTGTAGCTCATCATCATCCTCACGTTTTCTAGATACATTATAACATTCCATCATCGACTACATATCGCAATACGCATGTGGTTCCACGAGATACGTGACTGGCATGAATTTTAATACCACATCCTGGATGATCTGAAACGCATTGTGGACATCAGGATTAGCATCTGCAAAGCTAAATGTATGCACAAAGCAAACCGTCATCTCTTCCCAAGTGGTTATTTCTCTGCACAACTCCACTAATATATACCATGACCTTGGCATTGCGTCTAAGGTGTGAACAAAGGAATGGACCCATTCATCCTTCAGTCATGATGCCCACAATGTTTGGAAATCCATCAAATGGCTACTAAGTTCATTCTGCCCATCATACTTCCCAGAATGATACACTTCTGTGTTGCCAAAGTGAACTGTCATCAACCATTGACACTGCGCCCATCCAGAAATTGTATTTTTATGAGTTTCCCACCAGCGTGTTGGAGTACACTTCAGCACTTCCTCCATCACCAACAATCACTGCGGTTCTGATACTTTTCCTTCAAACTCCATTAAGAACGCAAAAAGGTCATGTATCCCTTCATAAACTGGTAATTCAACAATCTCAGTCTCAACATGGCATAACGACTGCGTGATCAGTCCACACTTCCGGAATGACACCTCATGCATGCAATTTTGCCAATTTTCTAACGCATCCTTAGAATCAGAATACACAAAAATAGTGCCGCACCAATTGATTTCTCCGTTAGTGGTGGGGTGGATGTAATCTTCGTAAATATTGTAAGAATGATCCCATCCCCTGACAACTTCATCCTTCATTGCTTCAATATATCACCGTCCTTCGTTTGGATCCATAGGAGCGATGACTCTGATACCTTGATTTTCAAAGGTCATCATCCAGTTTTTGAAGTTAATGACTGCCATACTATTGTTGGCCCATCTAATCCCAAAAAAAGTAGGATAAGAACCTCCACCCTCGAATACCTCAATCACATCAAAGTCGGCATAGGTCTTCATGCCTTCAACATCCAAAACTAGGTTCAACACGCGGCTAGTTGGTTGTACTTTAGCTTGATTACCCAATGACAATTGCACAAGGGGCCAACCCAACATTGGCCTCCCCATCTTCTGCCAGGTCTGATTTGTTAGGATGTTCACATAAAATCCCAGATCTAGAATGACTGAATCTATTTCATAGTCCCCAATCCGAATGTTCATGTGCATATCTTTGCCTGTCTTTTTCTTGTGTAAAGAGTTCACTGTGGAATCCTTTTGCTCCTTACCCGGGCGATGCAACAAATTTTCAATCTCGACCAAAGCATCAGGATCTCTTGCCAGTGACATACAAATTTCAAAGAAGTGTTTCAAGGTACCATTCTTTCGCGATGGTCCTGCCTCCAGTGAAGAATCAAAAGCAGAAGGAATTTCATAAACAGGTGACTTACCAAGATTCCTTCTGATCACATCCTGGGCTCCAAAAAATGTCTCCTTTTTAGTTGCAATATCAAATGGCACCTTCTTCTTCCCATCGAATCAAATCTGCAGGTAGGGCCCATCCTCTCCTATTTTGGATCTTGCGGGGGTGACAACGGAAACGTCAACATCCTCTGTTCTAGGCTCTATTGAGATCGTCGCAACCATCAGCCCCTGATTCTAGTTCATCAATGGATTCTGAGTCAGCAATGGATTTTGGTTCAACGAAGGGTTCATAGGTGGATTCACAGTCTGATTCTGAAGTGGAACTTGATTCTATGCCTAGTCTTGCAACTAATTCTAGTTTTGTAGTTGATTCTGACTCTATAACTGATTCTGATTCTGTAGTTGAGGAACGTTCCCAACCTTCCATCTTGCGATTACCTATGGGAAGTTCTCAATAGTGTGATCAATTGCGGTATAGTACATACATGAACACTGCAAGTGTGGGAAATCTCTCTGGTAATGTCCAAATACCCCATAATTATATCATGGACAGATCTGCAACCTCGTCCTCCTCCTCTTCCTCAGAATCCTCCGTGAATCCTCCTTGCTGATGGTACTGCGACTGAGCCATCTGTTGTGGCAGGGGATTTAGCTACTGCTGAACATAGTGCATAGCTTGAACATACTATGGATGTGGCTGAGGCATCACCATTTGATTATACTGTGGCTGTGGTACAAACTGTGGTTGCGACGCATACTGAGCTTGCAGTTGTGATGGTATAAATTGCATCTACGGTGGTGGTGTATACTGCAGTTGAGGTCGAGAGTTTACCACCTGAGGCTATGGCTATGGTTTTTGTACTACGCAGTGATATTCACCCTTCACAAAGTATGAATAATATGTCCCTTCTTGAAGAAAATCATATGCACGACAGTCTTTATCTTCATGTCCCACCGATCTACAAAATGAACAATATAGATTTGATGGCTTCGACACCATGTTATACATGTAGCTACATTCTTTGTGTCGGTGCCCATAGATTTGACATATGCGACAACATGGTACGCTTCCACAACTCAGTGGGTTCGGCACCCCAGATAGCATATAATTATGAAAGTCAGGGAAAGTATATTTAGTGTGTCCATCTGTGCGACAATGAGTGCACCAGAGATCTTCACGATTCTCATTCCCTTTATTTATGTCTTGTAACTACAATCTCAAGTATGCTAGATGTGTCTAAATTTGGTTCATACCAGCTGCATTCTCCCCAACTGGTGAGGCTTCTAACTTCATTGCGATCTCCAGAGCCTCGCTATGTGTCGCGATCTTTTGTTGCATCAAGGGTTGTTGAATATGACGTACCAATGCTGCGATAAACCATTCTTTGTGATGAACGTCACTCATATCGAAACTGACTCGGGCAATTCCATGTGGAACTTGTGTTTCTTCCTGAATTTGGAGTAGTGCGCGGAGGCATGGGTACATTGCTATTGGGGTTTGATATTACGACTATCCTAGGTGTAGTCTATGTTTGGTCATCCTCTTCATCGTTGTAGGGTCCCTTTGTCCTGTGTGGTCTTCCTTCGGGATCTTGCACTTCAATAACAGTAGGACCTTCCCATTTCCCCTGCCTATTCTTTTATCGAAACCTTTCTCCTCCCCTCATAAAACCACTTTCTTCCTCAGCTTCCCTCATAGTCTCGTCGAAACTTGCACCCATCTACCCCTTATCTTCCCATTTGTCTCTCCCCTTTAGTTGCGGTATACACCGCCTCCGCACACCGGAGTTCTACTACTTGAGATGCATCTTCAATATACCCTTTTCACAGACAATCATTTTAATTGAAAATTGTAGCGATAATAAGAACCTACCTCTAGGTCCGTTGAAAATTTATCTTTCTTCTTCCTTGTAGGACTTGGTAGTGTCGACTGCAAACTTAGTGATATATCCTTTCTATGATACTATCCATCCATACCTCCACATCTCGCGATGCTCTATTGTCATTTTCTTGCAGTTCCTATATCAATTCAGGGGTCCAGAATGTTGGTTCTCCTCCTTGGAAATTTGTCTTCTTGTATGTGAACCGTGCCAACCACTCATACAGTATGATGGGAAACTCAAAAAAAATACTCACGAGGACTGTTGTATATGTATCTTGTGAACCACTTGTCCATCGTCAATCCAGGGTTCTAATAATCTGCTTCAGCAAATTCTCACATCTTCTAATCAAACCAATCTTGAAGTTATGGGCACGTCGGATGCCACATATCCTCCTCTCAGTCGCAAAAAGGTCCCGGCAACGAAACAATTTGTTGGAGCAACCTCAACCAACAAAACCCAGTTGACAGGGGTTCCCACTCTGTCGAAACTTGACTTTCCTCGATCTCCCTAAGAACTAGCCCAAACAGGATTTACCCTATCCAACAACACCCACGAAGTGGATGCAGTCTCACCCGAGATGCTCGAGGGAGGGCTGTTGGAACCAAGTTTCCGTAGAATAGAAGAGGACTATTGGAATTGATAATTCATCACTTTATTTATCAGGTCTGACCATCCATTTAATCATTCATAGAACCATTCATCATCACTATTTAACAAATGGCATCAGTCATTCATAGCAGAAGCATCATATAATAGAAATAACCATATTGTCGCACAAACAGATCTGCGAAGATAACATCATTCATAAGCAGTAAACATTGCATCATAGATCTATGTCACATATACTTGTCATTGGATTGCAGAAACAGGAATAAAAGACAGAAAGAGACAAAAATAACAGTATTTCAGATCAACCTTTGTCCCTTCATATTACTTCTATGCAATAAATAACAGATCCAAAATAGACATCAATTCAATCCTCAGTCTAGATCTCTAAGATTCTGATACAATTGATGATTCTTACATTCACAATTCTCCTTCTATTTATAGGCTTTCTCCTTTACATTTATGGTCCACTTATAACTAACTCCTAACTGATTCTACCAACTAACGACCAATATCCACAAAATATGGTCAAAAATATAAAAAGTGACATAAAATATTCATAAGTAGTCTATCTTCCGCCTTGCACACTATATTTGTCTTGCACGGTGTCTTATGAGCTTGCACAACTAACTGATCCTCAACCCATTTCCAACACCCCTTCTCATACTTGCGCTTTGCATGCTTCCTAACAATGCATCCCTTGCATGTGCCTTTGGAAAACTTGATGCTTAGAAGCCTTTCAACCATGTTTTCTTTGCTCAAAGCTTGAATATATTTGTAGTTGAGGTGCCAAAACCTCTCATGCCATATATTTCTGTTCTCATTGGCATGTGACATGAGTGCATTCCCTAAAGAGTAAAGAATAAAGTGTGAAAACTTTTACATCCTTGAATCATGATCTACAATACCCACTGCAACAACTTTTCCTGTAGAAATTTATGAAATATCCACATCATCTTGAGTGAATGTCACTATCTTTTCCAAACCTTTATGTTTCATTTGATAGACAGAGAGTAGTTTTGATGCAAGATCAGACACATATAACACATTGTTGAAGTACCCATTTTCAAGGTTGATCCTTCCAATCCCTTTGGTTGTGATCTTAGATTCATCACCCATGAGGATGAATGGACCATTGTATGGATTTATTGCCAAGAAGGAGTCTTGTACAAAATCCATGTGCCTTGAGACACCTTAAACTATTATGAAGGAGGAATATCTAGAAGATCTAGCAACTAGTGCATGTCATCTATCGTTGTTCTCTAAATTCGAACCTCCCTCTTTCTTCCTTGCACCATCTAGAAGAGGAGTGTTGTTCTTATTAAGGAGTTTCTCCATCATGTCAATGGTTTTCTTCATATAGGCACTCTCTGGATGCCAACCTTTGTGAAAATAAGTGCATTTTTGTATCATATTTCTTTTTTCCTTTGTCCTTACTAGGATTCGAACCCCCATCAGAAGATTTGGGATTATCCTACTTCTTCTCTTCTTTTTGCTTCGAATCATTGGGATTCTCCTTTCCTTTTACTTGATTCAAAACACCTACAACAAGGGCTTTATCCTTGGTGGATTTGATGGTACCAATTTGAATCAATTTGTCTTGTTCCTGAGTCAAAGACTCCACAAAGTCTGCCAAGGTAGGAATTCTCCAATTTCAAACTGCCACCTTTCCTGAGTGGAATGTCGAGACAAACATTGAATATTCAGGCCCTAACTTTGAAAGAATGGACAAGATCATGTTCTCTTCCTACTTTTCGATGCCACACTGTTTCAACTAAAGTACCAAGGATTTGAACTTGGTGAAGAAATCCTGGATCGTAAGTGAGTTGGGATCAATTTGATCAACTCATTTTCGAGTTGGTGACCTCTCATCTCATCAGTCTTCCCAAACATTAACTTGAGCTTGAGCCACACCTCATTGGGTGTTGTAATAATTTATACATGAAATAAAATATCCCTTGAAATACTGATACAAATCTCCAAAAATCTCTAATACCATGTCAAAACATGATTCACAGCAAGATATAGGAGCTAAGATAATTCTCACAATTAAATAATTTCACAAAACATGAAGAAATCAGTGCAAAAGAGCAATATTAACACATAGATACGGTGCCAACAACTGAGTTTTCTATTATTTTCCAACATGTAAATATGTCTGCAACATGAATATAATACGGTAGGATAAAAGCGTTAACCTTTAGAGGCAAATTGGTGGCATACATTTGGCAGGCTTAGATTTGACCTCAAACCCCCGTAGGTGGACCAATGATCTCTCAAACCACCTCAAATAGTCACAAATGGAAATATCAACATAGGTGAAGCATGATTAAACATAAATAAGGGTATGTTAATCTTGTTGGAGTGCATGGGTGAGTGGGAGTGTCTCTAGGCAGTATTTAATGGTCCAAAAGAGCCAAAAAAACTCATATGCAATGCATGGGTGCCTCTGGTCAAACCAATTGCCTGTTTTAAGGAGTGGAAGCACCCTGAGAGACCAAAATATCATTAATTAAGGTTCTCATGATCTTGAATTATCTAAATGTGGGCTTTGGGTGTAATTAATGGTCCAAAACCCCCCAAGTACCTTAGGATACCAACATAACCAAAGTTTGGACTATGCAACATAAGTGAAAAACAAATGAAGGTATGTCCTAGGTGATATATGACCATGATACTAGGTGGTATGATGTTCTAACACTCCTCTACAGCAAAAGAAGCTATGTACAACTGGACACCAACTACCTAGAATTCATCTAAGGTAGTGGAAGTGTCACTAACATATCTCTAAACATATGCTGGTTCACTGGATGTTGCAATGTTGAGTGGGAAATTGGGGAAATGGGGCAAATCCTCCCCTCCTGGATAGAGAAATAATGAAATAAATTTCCTCCTCTATGGGATGGAACCACTTATTAGGAACCATGTTGAATGCTTGTCGATGTTGATCCCAACGACGAATCAATAACTTCAGTAGTAATGAGTGACCCTTGGTGGTGTAGCCTCATTATAGTACTTGAGGATTCCAACAATTTCTAAGAGCATGTGCATTTGTGGTGTAATAGGTAGATTGAGCAAAAACCTATCCCTATCTCGATATTCCCACTCTCATATAACATTGTATAAGTCGAGGCATTGCGACTGATATTGTTAATTCTCTTGTCACTCATGTCTCTAATTCACATAAAATTTCTGTTAGAAACATAGACATATACACATATATACATACATAAAACATAAAATATTGATTAAAATATATTTGTATTCATCAAAACAAGAAAATTATTTTTTCTCAAAACAAATCACTAACATTATTGGTGCCCCTAAAAAACAGTAATGCATCATTCGTGGTGCTTTTGTGACCTAATCACACCGTTCATGGTGCTTTTAAAATATTTTTATCTTGGTTGTGGAACATGATCTTCCTAATTTAGAGATGTTATTTTATCCCTATTTGGATCCCAGCACTTGAAGGGGGGGTGCGGGGGGGCTTGGCCCACCACTATAATCGTCAGGGGGGTCCATGGGTGGTGACTATTTTGGGATCCCACCCCTGGTGGGGGTTCAGAGGCAGCACCCCCGTAGCAAAAATTTAAGAAAAAAATCCTTTAAAAATATTGTAATTTCAGAGTCATGACTTGGTCAATAATGGTTTATTTACGAGCCTATGGTATTTTGGAAACCCATGGTATTCCCTTTATAAAAGGAAGGCATTGTAATATGGTTTTGTATTGTATTGTAGCATTATAAAACCATCTCTATAATTGTGTGAGAGATACTGTGAAAGTGTGAAGAGGAAGTGCAGCGGGGTTGCTATAGGTTGTATCCATTCATTTTGTTGGATAGTATAACAATAAAGGACTAAAAATTTCTATGTGGACGTATCCCATCTTGGGTGAACGATGTTATATCTGTGTCTCTCTTGTAATGTGTTTAATATTTGCATCTTGTTTAATTGTTTAATTGTTGTTGCTCCGCGATCATGTTTTTATAATAATTGGTATCAGAACCAAAAGGTCTATTTGGCTGGTAAACTCGTAGGAAAGAAGGGTTCTTGATTTAAGTGGGAGCAATGGAAAAATAAGTAAAGTTTAGGGTCAAAAAATTTAACAGCAAAAACTACCAATTATGGAAGATGCAAATGGAGGACTATCTGTACCAGAAGAATCTATACCTACCATTGGGCAGAAAACCAAAACAACTAGCGACTATGAAGGCTAAAGAATGGTAGGTTCTTGACAGAAAAGGCACTAGGAACAATACGGTTGTTCCTCGCTTCATCAGTGGCTTTCAATATCTGAAAATAATACAAAACAAAGGGTGTGATGAGTGCATTGGCTAATATCAATTAAAAAACTTCGGCTTCCAACAAGGAATTTTTAATGAAGCATTTATTTAATATGAATATGTCAGAAGGTGGATCTGTTTCTGACCATTTAAATGAATTGAATATGCTTACTAGTCAGCTAAGTTATGTAAAAGTGAACTTTGATGATGAGGTTAAGCTCTTCTAATCTTATGCTCATTGCCAAAAAGCTAGAATAGTTTGTTCATGGTTGTAAGTAACTTTGTCCCTGGTTCAAATACTCTCAAATTTAATGATGTTGTTGGTGTTATTCTTAGCAAGGAAATGCGAAGAAAAAGTACAGGTCAGACGTCAGGTAATGTGTTGACCATGGAGAAAAGGGGAAGACAAAAGGAGAGAAAAAGGAGATTGGGAAATTGCAGTAAGTCTAGAAAGGGCCGTCCAAGTCAAGATTTGGAAAGATAGAGTCTTGGAAATGTGGTGACAAATGACATCTGAAGAAAGACTGAATAGCTCCAAAGAAGAAAGGAGATGGACAGCAGGAGACTACTCAGGAAGCAAATGTAGAAGGTGATGTGTTACAAGATGCTTTGATTATTGCATTAGATAATACTAGTGATTGTTGGGTAGTATATTCAGGGGATTCATGTCATGCTACACCCCATAAGAAATTATTTCATGATTATGTTCTAGGTGATTTTGGACATGTCTGATTGGGGGATGATGAACCATGTAAAATTGTTGGAATGGGTAAGGTACGGATTAAGTTCAATAATGGAAATGAATGGTTGTTAAAATATGTAAGGAATATTAGTTCTATGAAAAGAAATATCATCTCAACAAGTAAATTGCGAGATATTGGTTGTTTTTCTACATTTGAAAAAATGTGGTGGATGATCAGTAAAGGAGCACTAGAAATAGAAAAAGGAGATAGGATAGGTGCGTTGTATTTATGTACTCATAATACTTATTATTATATCTTTGTAGCTTCCACAGAAATAGGTGCAATGTTGTGGCATCATAGTCTTGGCCACATGAGTGCGAAGGGGATGCAAATCATCCACTCAAGGAAATTGCTTCCATATCTAAATCTAGTAAGTTTGGAATTATGTGAGAACTATGTTTACGGAAAACAAAAGAGAGTTAGATATCTCAGGGTTGGGAAATGGGAGAAGAGTGAAAAGTTAGAGCTTGTGCATACATATGTATGGGGACCGGATCAGGTACAATATCTTAGTGGCTCTCATTATTATGTTACTTTTATTGATGATACAACTAGAAAAACTTGGGTTTGTTGCATTAGACAGAAATCTGATGTGTTTTCTACTTTTAAGAAGTTGAAAGATTTGGTTGAGAATGAGACAGGAATTTTTTTGAAATGTCTCATATCTTATAATGGAGGTGAATAATGCAACAATTTTGATAGTTATTGTTTATACAATGGGATTCACATAGAGAACACAGTCCCTGGAACACCATAAGAAAATAGTGTGTTAGAAAGGATGAACAAAACGATCATGGAGCGTGCAAGATGTATGTAATTGCATGCAGGGTTTCCCTCAGATTTTTGAGCTCGTGATGTAAATATTGTTGTTTATTTAATAAACAGAGGGCCTTCAAGCACTTTGGATTGTGTAATTCCAGAGGAGGCATGGACAGGTAAAAAGGTAAACTACTCATTTCTAAGAACTTTTCATTGTGAATAATTTGTCCATATTGATAAAGAAAAGAGAACAAAACTTGAGGCTAAATCCAATAAATGTACCTTTATTGGATACGGGGTTGATGATTTTGGTTATTGCTTAAGGCATTATGAAAATCACAAAATCATTAGGATTATAGATGTAGTATTCAATGAAAGGTTTATGTACAAAGATCATTTGCAGGGAAATAAAGAGGAAAAGGAAAACATAGAGTACACAGTGCTTGATGAAATCAAAGAAAATGAAGTTCCAAAGGCACTAGAAAATCAAGAGCAGCAACAAGTACCTCAAACTCCTGCAAATTTAAGAAGATATACCATGTTAAGTATACCCCATGAACAATTCTCTCCTTCATTGTATTATTTATTGATGACTGATTCTGGTGAACCAGAATGTTATGAAGAGGCAATGCAGGTAGAAACTAGAAAGAAGTTGGAGCAAGGCATGAATGAGGAGATGGACTCATTGGTAATAAATCAGACTTGGGATTTGGTTGAGTTTCCTACAGAAAAATGGGAATTGCAGAATAAATGGGTTTATAGGTTGAAGGAAGAAGATGGAGGCAAGAAGCAATAAAAGGCTAGACTTGTTGTAAAGGGGTTTGAACAAAATAAAGGTGTAGACTTTGATATAATATTTTCTCCTATTGTTAAAATGAATTCAATTAGGACTATTTTAAGTTTAGTGGTAGTAGAATATTTGCATCTCGAGCAGTTAGATGTAAAAACAACCTTTCCCCATGGGGATTTAGAGGAAGAGATTTATATGCAGCAGCCACAGGGGTATGAGGTCAAAGGGAAGGAGAATTTGGTTTGCAGGTTGAAGAAGAGATTGTATGTCCTGAAGCAAGCTCCAAGGTAGTGGTATTTAAAAATTGATAATTTTATGACAAAGCAGGGTTATAATAGATGTCATTATGACCAATGTGTTTATTTCAAGATGCTAGATAATGGAAGATATATTATCTAGTTATTGTATGTGGATGACATGCTTGTTGTAGGGTCTAACATGCAGGATATAAATGTGCTCAAAAGGAAACTAGATAAATCATTTGTGATGAAGGATTTGGGTGCTGCAAAGCAAATCCTTGGTATGAGAATAACAAGAGACAAAAAAAAATTCAAATTGACATTGTCTCAAGGTGAGTACATAGAAAAGGTGTTGGAGACGTTTAGAATGAAGAATGAAAAAATATTCAGTATACCTTTGGACAATCATTTCAAACTAAGTAAGGAGATGTGTCCCAAGAAATAGGGAGACATATAATACATGTCCAAGGTTCGATATTCATCAGTGATTGGAAGCTTGATGTATTTCATGGTGTGCACAAAGGTAGTAACTAGAGGGAAACTGAGTTCCTACTAAGTTTTTGTTGGCCTTCAAGAATGAAGGTGAAGATGAGAAATTCACCAGGTCCAAGGTTCATAGCATAGTCCAGCAAGTGTAGCAGTGGTGGATATTTTGTAATCAATCTCCAAGTGGGAGATTGTTGGTTTTGGAGCCTGATCTTCCTGATTTAGAGATGTTATTTCAATTGTGTTTGGATCCCAACACCTGAAAGGGGAGTCTGAGGGGGATTGAAACTCAACTATAGTCATCAGGGGGGTCTATGGGGGATGGCAACTATTTTGGGAGACCCCCTGGCGGGGTTTAGGGGAAGCGCTCCCATAGAGAAAATTTAAGAAAAAATGCCTTATAAAATTTTGTAATTTCATAGTCATGACTTGGTCAATAATGGGTGATTTACGGGCCCATATTATTTGGGCGACCCGTCGTATTTTCCCATGGTATTCCCTTTATAAAAGGAAGGAATTGTAATACGGTTGCGTATTATATTGTAGCATTGTAAAAAAATCTCTATGATTGTGTGAGAGAAATTGTGAGAGTGTGAAAAGGGAGCGCGGCGGGGTTGTTGCAGGTTGTATCCCTTCATTTTTTTGGTTGGTATAATAATAAAGGACTCACAATTTATGTGTGGACATATCCCATCTTAGGTGAACCACGTTATATCTATGTCTCTCTTGTAATGTGTTTAATATTTGCATATTTTTTAATTATTTAATTGTTATTGCTCTCCGATCCTATTTTTCTAACATTGTGCACCAAATGCGGTGCTCTAACATAAGAGCACTGATGTCAGTGCTCTAACATAAATAATTTTTCTATAGTGTCGATGCGCCATATATATACCTATGCAACATCACAGTGGATCAGGATATATAGAGCACCAGCATGTTAAAACTTAGTTTTTCATTTCGTTTGTGCATTGAATATACATAAATGCGCTGATATTTGTTCACCAATATATATACAAAGCATCGACCTTGTTGAAAAAAACTTTTTTTATTCACTATAGGGTGCTCTTTATATATACCAATGCGCTGAAAATGGTGTGTCAGTATATTTAATAAAAATGGTTTGTTAAAAAATTGTTTTATGGTTTTAGCGGCGGTGCATTTAGTTCATCAAAATGCACCACAAACCTAAGTTCTATGTGGGTTGTATGATGCTCTTGATATATAAAGGAACACCATTTTCGGTGTGTATATATATTAATAAGGCATTGAGGTTTTTCTTTTAATGTTTATGGTTTCATGGTGGTGCATTGAGTTTACTCAAATACATTGTGGACATTTATTTTTTTGTTTACTAAGTAATGCTCTGTAAATATATTAATGCATTGTGGTGATGGTGCATTTTTATATTTAGGGAGCACCAGAGTTTTCAAAATATTGTTTATGGTTTCTAAGTAGTGTGTTACGTTTTATAAAACACATCATGGACCTTAATTTTCTTCTTTACTAATATGTGCTTTATACATATACTGACACATCATTAGCGATGTGTAAGTATATTCACAGAGAACCATTTGTTCTGAAAAAAAATTAGTGTTTTCAATAGCAATGTGTTTTGTATCCTCAAATGCACTGTGTCCCTAAATTTTTTGTTAGATAACAAAGCTCTTTTAATATTGGTCGTGTATCCTTATATTTATAATGCACTACATGTTTTAAAAATTGTTTTATTGTTTTAATTTCGATGTGTTACATTTTCAATAAAGCTATGGATATATTGCATGAAATTTGAAATTCATCCCCCATTACTGGTGCACTCAATGTTTAAACACAGTGCATCGAATGCCACCAATAACACGGTGCAAGCAAGATTACGACATGCACCATGCAAATTGTTTTGTTTAAAAATGACAAATTTAAGTGAAATTTTAGTTTTTACTCCACTAAAAAAATATGACAAGGTAATGAGTAAATTTTATTTTTTACTTTGATTTAGTGGCACACCAGTGCGTCTTGTATAGTGGTGCACTGGTGCACTTATCGTTATAGAAAGCATCGTCATGTACTTTTATTTTTACAAAATGAAAAGAGATTGTGTTTTTTTATAGTCGTGTGTTATAATAAGTAATGCATCGATGCGTCTCTGAATTTATAATGCATTGGGGTACCCATATTGGAAAATTTGGAAATAGTGTTTTCCCAATCAAGGGCGATATTTTTTTGACATAAAGTGGTGCATGTTATTGTTCAACGCACCAATGTGTTAGTATCATTTCCATGCACCGAAAAAGTTTTCCACGGAAAATAAAATTAACATATTTTTATAAATTTCATCAAGTTATTTTGACATTGGTGCTTTTTTTCATTAGGCACAGCAATGTGTCATTGACGTTAGCACACTGGTGCAGCTAGGTAGATTGGGAGCACCATTTTTTTCTTTTAAAAATAATTAGAATTTATGTTTTTATGTCTTTTAAGTGATGTGTTTGAATATTTAACACATTGATGCATATGTGTCCTTAACACACACCACCAAGTTTTAATTTATCAGGAAGTGAATATTATATATATTTTTGAAAGGGCATTGAGCTCTTTTTACTTCGTTGCGCTTCTTAATTAGACACGCTTGCTTCTTTTCACTTTTAGTAATTTGTTGCACTATTGCATCTAATTTGTTAAGTGCACCAATGCGGTTGGTATGTTTTTGCGCATTGAAATAAACCTTAACTAAACCCTCCGCCCACCTGTATCCACTAGCATCCTATGCTATAAATGGATAAATGGGTTCCTTTTTGTGAAGGGTCCGCAAAAACCTCCAATAGAAGGTGTTTTCCTTGTAGTTTATTAATTAGGTTAACTCTCATAGTCAAATCAATGGACTCATTTTTACATATTGTAGTCTAAGTAAGACTAAGGAGACTTATCAATGGTTCCTTAATTATATCTGTCAATACATGTGGTTAATAGAATATCAACGATACATTATAGTCAAAATATAGGAAGTCTATGATAGATAAAATATATTGTGCATATACAAACAAATATTTACAACAAACCATTATTTATTAATGCAAAAGATGAAATGTTCCTATACTTACAAAGAGCTTTCTCCTCCTCATTTTTCTTCTCCTTAGAGTAAATGGATAAATATATTGTTACACACACAGATCGTAAAAACACTTGTAATGCGAATACCCACTCCAACAAAACATTTGTAATACAATTGACATGTAGGTTCTTTTTTATTTACTTATTTTTTTTTACTAAGTCAACACATAAGTGTTACCCATATACATATGTGACAACATATAGTCATATTGGACTATAGAATGCCTCTTAGTACAATATAAATGATACATTCAATACATGAAATTGATACAACAACTATATATATAATCGACAATTCTTTCTCTATCATTGATGATTCATTTCATTATTTTTAGATTCTCTACGTTCACGAGGGTTATCAATTTTATCAAATATTATAACTACTACTCATTGGAGTTAATGAGTAACTTTTTGTATAGTATTAAAAGTTGGCATTAAATTAAAATTTATTTCCATAATTGATTCACCTCACTTGCATGAAACAATTTAGAAATACACACACTCAAATTTATTATTTTTCCCACTTCATTGGATTAAAAAAATATATTTTGGGACTCGGCGTGACTAAACCAAAGTAAAATTTATTCACACATGAAAAAAATACGTTTTCACAAGGAAAATTGAATTCAAGAAATAACAAAAACGATTTAGACTCAAACTTTCTTTGATTTAGAAAGACTGTGTATGAAAATTGT
>LPNX010978868.1:0-20941 GCA_001517045.1 Pseudotsuga menziesii | reverse complement strand
GCCTTAAAACACTGAAAAAGCAGGGAATAAAGCAGAAAAAGCAGATGGGCGCCTAGGAGGCCAGGAATAAAGCAGATTTGATTCCTAAAGCTCTCAAGGGCGCTACATGAGTCAAATATGGCAAGTTTGACCTCTATGGATAGGCAATTAGCAACTTGCACATGGTGGGACTCATGTACTAGGCAAATAAGACAAAATAAATGAAATAATGTCTAAGTGGGTAAATACTATGGGTTGATTATTCTAACAAATTGAAGCCTTGAGATTGGGTCTTTCAAAATATTGGAGAAGGTAGGAAACAATGCTTACAAACTCAATCTTCCACATTATATGTCCATTTACTCATTAGTAATGCAAAGAAATCGAAACCTTAAGAGCCATCCATGCTCATTGATGATGAGCAGGGCCAATTCTTACCTTCCATTAAATATTTTGCGCCAAATGCATAGGAAAATTACCAAAGGATATAATACTGCAAAAGAAGATCACAATCAAAATAAGGGGCCAAAAGTATCATTGGAAAGTGTAAATTAAGGGTCAATTATCGGCTAAGGCCAAATGGCACTCCAAGGAGAAACTCGAGGAATTGTTTACTCATCTCCTTCAAATATCAAACTTTTGGGACTACAAGCCTCATAAAATGGGGAGGGATGATCCAAAATGGATCTACATATGTATCATGTGAATTTAATGATGTTACATATGGGGGATATTAAATTTCGGGACATCTTAGAGATGGTGATTGTTAAATTTTGATATCAACTTTTCACACATTTTTGGGGCCCTAAACAATGTTTTTGGGCTTGGTTGAATGAGGGTCGCTATATACTTTCCTCTTCCAAAATGGGAATTTTTATTCTCATTAAGATCTTTCCAATGTTCTCTCATTCATCTAAGACAAAATTTATATGAAAATTGTATGGCCTTGGGAATCCACTAGAGCCTTCTAGAAGCATCATAGAGGTTCTAAGAGGATTTCAAAACCCTAAACCTAGCCCTAAATTATAACTATCAAAAACATGTAAGACTAGGGAAAATGTAACTTATAAACTTGTGAAGTGAAATAATGGATATATATTCTTACTCAAAATATATATTACACAATGGTACATGTACATTACATAGAGATTTACCTTGGAAACCCTTAATGGTAAAAACCAACAAAACTTAGAGTCGTGTCTCTGTCTTTCTCATTAGGTTTCTTAACCATTCACAATACAATATTTAGGTATTTCACATCATCCAAAATCCTAATTTGTTGACTCATATTAGATTACACCCCTATTCCCTTAATCATGATTAAATTACATATTTTCACAAAAAACCAAACATATCCCAAAAATTGTGTCTCACCTTCAGCTTGTAATGACAAGGGGATTTCCATTGTCAAATTAGTGGAGTAGGAGGAGGTGGTGGTGTGCCCCCCCCCTCACCCCCAACCTACAACCCCCCTGGTCCAATCCCATGTGCAACATCTGATGCATACAACAAAGCATTAGATTTTTCTAGTCGTAGGTGATGCGAACCACATGCAAATCATATAACACATACCCAAAATTCTAACACTTGTTTTTTTCTTTGCAAGACAATGGGACACCTAATAATAGCTCAAGGAAATCATGCTCATAGATCCTCTACACCAAGATAACTTCTTAGTACTAACAAACTTTGTCAATGATTCTACAACATTCTTCAAGATGTCAACTTTTTCCAACAACACCTTCTTGTAATCCAATATATCTCTCACATGTACTAGTGATATATGTTGTTTTATCATGATAAGGAGGGTTCTTTACCAAAAACATTTCACTTTTACTTTCACAATCTAACCTTATAACTTTATTTACAAACCTAATACCTAAACATAATCTTTGAAACCATACAACTTCTTTACTTGTAGGGGTGGCTTCCATGTATTGAGCTTGTATAGTTGAGAGTGCACCTATCTCTTGCTCATCCAACTGATAGCTTATCCAAATAAGTTAAACAAATAACCAGTTGTAGATCTTCTACAATCAAGATTTCTAACCCAATATCCTTCAACAAATTCGCGTAAATCTATTACTCTGTATAGTCTAGGTATTCCTTAATATCATATATATGAAGACCCTATTTACAACTATCCAATGTTAATTTCCTTCTTTTGACATATATCTACTCAAAATTCCCACTGCATGAGCAATGTATAGTCTCGAACATACCATTGCATACATCAAACTACCAACAACACTGGCATAGGGAGCTCATGACATGTCTTCTTCCTCTTCCTATGCCTTGGGACATTGGTCTACAAATAACTTCACACCCACAGGAATAGGGACCTCGACTAGAGTAATTTTATGCACGTTAAATATCTGCAGTATCATCTCAACATATTTTCTTTGATTCAATCCTAGTTTCATGTTTGCATGATCTCTTTTAATCTCCATCCCCAATATGGAGTTTGCAATACCCAGACCCTTCATGTCAAATTTGGAGGATAGGTGTAATTTCACCCCCCTTATGACATTCATGTTGCTTCCAATCAACAACATGTCATAAACATACAATACCATATTAATGAATTGATCACCAACCTACTTGGAATATACAAACTCCATTACAAGGATATACGTGCGAACTTTTGGTACAACATCCTTGGATATTGCTTTAGACCATAAGGGACTTCTTTAGCTCACATATGAACTCTTTCCTTCCTTTTACTATAAAACATTATGGTTGTTTCATGTATATTTATTCTTCAATATCCCCATGTAGCAATGTTTTCTTCACATCCATCTACTCTACTTCAATATCAAAAGCAACAACAACTTAAATAATGAATATTATAGAAGTTGATTTAACAATGAGAAAAAAGAAGTTCACCAAAATTAATTCCCTCTACATGGGAATATCCCTTTAGTACTAAGTGGGATTTGTACTTCTCAACTTTACCTTATGCATTCAACTTCTTCTTAAAAAACCATTTGCTACCAACACTTTTTCTTCCATCTAGTAACCCAACTAGATTCCAAGCTTCATTTTTATCCAAGGCATCCACTTATTCAACCATGCCCTTCTTCTAGAGATCAATATCCTTTGAATCAACAACTTCTTTCACATTTCTAGGATCATTTTTAGAAATAGATCAAGCAAAACAAGACCAAAAATTAGGAGTAGAATACCTTTATAGTTTCCCCCTTTCTTGAGATGATCTCCTCAAAACTAGTGTATCGGGTTCTTCTTATTTTTATTCAACTTCTTCTATTGAGTGAGATTCTTCATACTCCAACTCCAACTCTATTTTCTCTAGTTCCTCTTCTATTGGAGTGACTTTTTGTTGGGGAACATTTTTCACCTTTCTAAAAACAACATCTTGATTGTAAAAAAATTTCTTAGTTACTAGGTTCCAAAGTTTAAAACCTTTCACGCCATATTTATAGCCAATAAATATACCTTTTTTAGCTTTATTATCCAACTTACCCCTTTTTTCCTTTGGAATATGTACATAAGTATCACCCCCAAAAAGTTTTATATATTTAATATATGGTTTCTTACCAATCCATACCTCATGTAGAGTTTTGTCAACAAATGTCGATGTGGTTGACTGATTTACCAAGTAACATTTATTATCCAATGCCTCTATTTGAAATTCTTTTCCTTTCTTGACACCGCTGAGCATGCTCCTTTCCTTTTCCATCAGCGTCTTATTCTATATTTCTGCAACTCCATTATGTTGAGGTGTGTATGGTGTAGTCTTCTTCCTTTCTATTCTGGAATTCTTATAGAATTCCTTGAATTCATTCCTATAGAACTCCGCACCATTGTCTATCCTCAACACCTTTATTTTCTTTTTTGTTTGATACTCTACAAGAGCCTTAAATTATTTAAATTTATCAAATAATTCATATTTCTTTGGAAGGAAATCAATCCATGTGTTCCTTGAGAAATCATCTATAAATGAAACACAATATATAGATCTACCTAATGATGGAATGAGCACTGGTCCAAACACATCACTATGTATTAACTATAGAATTCCCTTTACTCTTGTAGCACCAAATGAAAATATTACCCAATTATGTTTTCCATATATTCAAAGTTCACAGAATTATAAATATAGTGTGTAGTCAAACATACTCCAACCATAGCTTTACCTTGTAATGCTCGAAATCCCTCCTCTCCAATATTCCCCAATATTTGATGCCATATCATTGTCTATACTCTAGAGATAGTAGGGGTTCTATCTTCTTTATCTCCTCCCTCATGCACAATAGAATTGTTACACCCATCAGAGATTATGCTTCCCAAAAATTTGTATAGAGTTCCATTACAAAATCCCCTCGTCAAGGCCATTGATCCTCAAACCATTTTGTGTGTTTCTTTTTCAAACATAGCCTGTACCCTGCATCACCCATTTTTCCAATGGATATCAAGTTTCTTTCTAGATATGGAATGTATAAAACCCTCGAGAGAGTGATAATCCTTCCATCCTTTAGTTGTAAATTAACTCTTCCATGTTCAATGATTTTGGTTATTTAATCATATCCTAAGAAAACATATCCTCTATTGCACTTTTCATGTTCACAAAACCACTTCTTATGAGGAGTCATGTGAAAAGACACACCCGATTCAATTATGCATACATCACGATTGGAATGGGTGCATATAGAGGCCAAGTGGAATCATCATATCCCTACACATTTTCAACATTTTAAAATCTACAATCCCTCATATAGTGCCCAATTTTACCAAATCTCCAACATTTCCTCAAATATTTTCCTAGATATTTAGACCTACCCTTGGATTTAGATCTGCCCCCTTAACCTTATTTGCATTTCTCTCTTATGGCTGACCCCTCACAAACAAGGAATCCATGCTATGACTATTCATGTTTCTCCACCTCGTTTCCTCTGATTGTAGGGTTGCCACTATTTCCTCAAAGTTACTTTAAGATGGCTTCCCTAGAACTACCTATTGCTACAATCAAATTATCCCAATAATCTGAAAAATAACATAATAATGTAATGTGTTTATCTTCTTACTTCATTTTAATACCAACATAGGTGATTGACTTACCATAATATTGTATACATTTAGATTATCTATCACTTTTTCGTAATCATCCATCCTGAGGTGATACATCTTCTTTAGAAGAAACAACTTGTTTACTAGGGACTTTGACTTATACAAGCTCCCTAGCTTATTCCATAGTTTCAACGCACTATTTTTTCCAAATACATTCAACAATGTTGAATCTGATGGACAAAGTCGAATTGTACTCCTCACCCTTCTTTCTAACTTATCCTGGTCTTCTTTTTGTTGATCCAATAGGTTGTGTACCTAGATCCACAACAATCCATTGTTCTTAATATACAAGATGAAATTCCACAGATCAAAGTTCTAGCTGTTAAATTTCCCAATTTTTATTCTCAAACTACTTGCCAATCTTTTTCAACACATTAATTATCGTTGAAAATATCCCACTAGACCCAAGTTTATCAAAGACCCAAGATATATCAAACAAGGTGAACCCTTAACAACAAAGGAATCCCCTTGAAACCAATAATCAAGCTCTAATACCACATGTAAGTTTTAGACCTATGAAATGAAATAATGCATACAAATTCTTAAGCAAAATAGATATTACACAATGTCACACACATAATACACATAGATTTATCATGGAACCCCTTAATGGGAAAAACCAACAAAACTTAAAGTCACACCTCTATATTTCTCGTTATGTTTCTTAACCATTCACAATCCAATATATATGTATTTTACAACATCAAAAAACCTAATCCGTTAACCCAAATTAGACTACACCCCTAATATCTTAACCGAAATGAAATTACATATTTTCAAAAAAAACAAATTTTTACCTCACCTTTTGCTTGTAATGGGAAGGGGTGATTGCCCCTTGTCATTGTCCACTTTGCAGAGAAAGGGGGATTGGTCGGCATTCCCCTCTCTCCCTACAATTCCCCTTGATCTAGCACCATGCACAACACTCAATGCATATGGAAGAGCATTATATTGTTTTAATCGTAGGTGAAGCAACCCATATACATAGAATATAACACAAGACCAATATAAAAGGGGTTTATTTTTTTCAATAACCACCAACTATTACATAGTATGAACCTGAGTGTGGATTAGATGTCGATAAACCAGAGAGACATAAGTATATTGTAGAGAACTATAGAAGACCATAGTGTCTCATTACTTCATAGTAAGCTTGGAAAGTTTTGTAATATGCATAATATAAGAAGACGACATGCGTGGTATCTCAATGAATGCTTGTTTCCTATATAAGTTTATAGGGTAAATGTTTTTGTTCCATTGTGTGCATCTTTGCTATTGTGGACTGTTTCATATGTCATAGTATTTAAACAATTAGAATGGTGTTTTAATCTATGTTAAAGTGTTAAAAACACAAATTTATATTATGGCACAATAGAGTGTAGGCTCATTGTCGTCATTTTAAGTGTAGATCCATTTTGGTGAGCCATTCATTGGAATATTCAAGGTAGTGTATAGATCAATGAACATCCATTTCCCATAGGACCACCCATAACTAATGGGGCCACACACATACATGGAATGAATAATAATTTGAGTCAATTTGGTTGGATGAACATATTGTGGAAGAAGATGTGGAGTTGCAACAATCTAATAAGAAACTACCCACCTTCTTAGAAGATGTAGAGGAGTTTGAGGCCTTAAGATAGATTTTTAGGGTATGCATGTGAAGGAGCATTCAACTACACCATTATATAATTATAATCTGTGGAAAATGCTTGCCACATATCTTTACAAATGCATGTACATGCACATGTTGGTGGGTAGGTAGGGTAAAAACCATTGATTTCAACATCTCACCTTCTTTTTAGCTAGTCATTAATAATATGTTAATGATTTCATTTTTGATGGGTTGTTCTACATGTATTTCCTTGCAAATTATAGACTTCCATCTTCATTTTTCCTATACAAAAAACTAATTTTTTTGGTAATATGGGATACAAATTGTGAATTATTGATTTGCATCTTCATTTTCATGTTTCCCATAATTATTATGATTATTTAAATAATTCTTGTCCTCCTTTTCTTCTTCTCCAGTCCCATGTTATATTTGTTTCCACATTAACCCCCAACATTCCTCACATTCTCCTTAATTGAAAACCACTATTCATTAACATTATTAATATCCCAATTGAAGTAACAGAAGAGAATGCCCACCTCAACTTCCAAGATAGAAAGCACATTGTGAACAATTGCTACAACGTTGTGCTAATGCTCATAAATGTTAAAAATCGTGTACTGCATAGGTTTGCCAAAATATTAATAATTTTAGGCAATCAATATTGTGAATAAATTAGTAGTCCTATACAGTTTGTGAGATAAAGAACTAGACTACACTTCGTTGATTAGGAGTAAATTGTATTGTAACTAAGAAAGAGGATAGATGAAAACCGACCTCTGCATATCTGAAATTCATGATTTGAAAAAAGGGCTCCAAACCAATACAAGTATATTCGACCTAATCACTTATACACTAGTTAGTCCCCATCTAACTAATTATAGAGAAACAAAAATGTGAATGAACATATACTACTATATTAGATATAGAAGGAATTCAACAATCTTACTTTATAAATAATCAATCTTTAGGGTATTAAACTATTTTCAGAGGTCGATCTAATTTCTTGTAAAATATCATGCATCCTTAAGAGAATTACCGATGTTATGATGAATTCATGCTCACAGGGATGTGGTGTGGATGTAGTTAATGACAAAGTCATGCACATGGGAATGTGGCATGGAATTACTTGAAAATCTAGGCTAGGGAGATGGCATTGACACATAGACAGTGGGAATAAATAGTCCATGTTTTCCAATGATAATATGAACCCAATTACCAATGACAATAATAAACCACAATTGCAAATGACAATAAGCAATCGATGGTTCCCAAAATGGACATTGATTCTAAGAATTTTGATACTAGAAAAACTTTGTTTTATAGATCTATATATACTTTAATCAAGTGAACTTGGTTTAATGAATCTACTGTGGAACTTACTTTAATGGAACATAGTGAATAACCCTTCTTTTATGCATTTTGCATATAAACAACAATATTTTATTATCTTAATTGTAATTAAACTACAAATCATTCAAAAATGAGGAGATCAACAACAAATTGTTAAATGCTACATGAATTAGTGTGAAATATATATAAAACAAACTATACTTCCATCACTACATGATAACTTCAACACATTATTTTTGGATAATTATAACTCTTCACATTAATTTAGTTTCTGTTATATTTATAAAATCACATGGTGATGTAGGTAGGGGAGGGAGGCCAGTACTGGAATTCCCTCCCTTCACCCACCTGGAAGATGATGTGGCAGACATCAATTCACGTACAGTGAGGGTCCATGCGGTAGCTCCACACGTCAAGTAGGTGGTGCAATTTAATGCACTTTATGTCACCTCATTTCGCGTGCATTAGAGCTCTTCTCCTAAGCTCGATATTCTCCCTTGTTCCTTTTCCGCTCGGGCCCAATGTGTGAATTTTCCCCTGTTGGTAATGGTGTTCCTTGACTTGTTTGGTGGAAATTCTACATGCTCGTGCTAGTACACAGGTGTTTCCATGGTGGTTGATGTTGGTGCATGTTTCAAATTGTTTGCTCATTTGAAGTGAGGTGTGGTTGCTACTTGGTGGTTCTTTCTAGTCTGGTGAGTTGGTGCTATCTAGACCCTTTGCTGCATTTTTTTGGCCTCCGTGGTTGAACATGTGAAGCTACTTATTGGTCCAAAAAATGACCTTTGCATTCAAGGTTTTTTCTAAAAACGACCTCTCCATTTTGTGGTTTTTTTTTCACAGGCTCTATTCTTCATGCTCCATTTGATTTTATAGATTGTGGTGTATGTGGTAGGTAGCAAGAGGAGGGAGGTGATGGGATCCATTGGATGGTAGCATGTGTTTTTTCTAGATGGTAACACATGTTCTCTGGTAGGGCTATCTTTCCAGCTTATCCATGCCTCTTTTTTCAACACACTCAATTCCTTCGTGGATTTTTGTTGTTGGTTATTATTACTTCATCTCTAGTTTTTTTGGAGGTTGTTATCAGTTCGATGTTTGTCTCTAGTTTGGTTTGGTGGGAGGTTTTCTCTATTTTTTTTATCAGTTTGATGCCTATATTTTATCTCTACATTTTTATTGTGGGTGTTGGGATAGGGTCTTTCCTGCAATGGATTTTAAATCCCTAATTACATTGTTTCAAGGGGATTCACCCTATATTTGTAGTGGAAGGGTTTGTCCCATTGTTTAAATTGTTGGGTCGAAATCTTATTGAAGAGGTAGGGCTTGTCCCTCGGTATTTCTGCTTCATGGGATGTAAATTTTTGTAAGTATTTTTTGAGTTATGGTTTTTGTTGAGGCATTTGTCAAGGTAGGGTTTTTGTTGAGGCATTTGTCGAGGTAGGGATTTTACTGAGGTAGGTTTTTTTTCTAAGGTATGGTTATGTTCCAATCCTAATTTTTTTATGTATTGGGGTGAAATTTTATATGAAAAATATTGTTTTGCATTCTTTGTTTTGTTAGCAAAAATCGATCACTTCGATGTGGATTATTATTGGTTATGTTTTTCTTATATGGACTAAGAAATCGACTATTGTTGTTGGTTATGTTTTTGTTTATGGCATTGAGAAATCATGTTATTTTTACTGGCTATGCTTTGGTTGCTTGATGAATTCAGTGAAGTATATGGACCTCTGCAACTACACCTTGATCATTGGTTGCATCTGCACCTCCATCATTAGCCTAAGAGGGTGGCAGTCATATGACGGTTGAATGACAGGAAACCTCTCAAAAAATAAACAAAAAAACTCAAAATCAAGTGCAAATTTTATCCACCCATCAAACATGGCACAACAAAGATCCAAAGAAAAAAATGGTAGGCCACCTAATTCATCTAGGACTCTACACTGAAGAATCAACATAATATAATAACAGACAACTAAATGTGTTTCCCATGAATAGTGTAGTGGGTCAATATCATGATCAAAATCAGGAAGAACCTAAACTACTTATGAAAATCTAATTAACAGCAATATATAGGAGCTAAGAGAATCCTCACGACTAAAGAATTTCACAAAACATGAAGAAATTATTGCAAAAGAGAAATATTAACACATAGATATGGTTCCAAAAACTGAATTTTCTATTATTTTCCAACATGTAAGTATGTCTGGAACATGAATAAAATAAAAATAAGAGGAAATTGTTAGCCTTTCGAGGAAAATTGGTGGCATACATGTGGCAGGATTAGTTTGGACCTCAAACCCCCCTATGTGGAACAATGATCTCCCAAACACCTTTGATGGTCATGAATAGCCATGTGAACATAGGTAAAGCATGCTTGGACATAAATAATTGTAGGCTAGGTGTTTTGGAGTGCATAGATGAGTGGGAGTGGCTCTAGGAAGCATTTAATGGTCCAAAAGAGCCAAAAACACTCAAATACAAAACATGGGAACCTCTCGTCAAACCAATTCCCTGTTTTAAGGAGTGGGAGAACCCCAAGAGACCAAACTATCCTTAATTGCTCATTCTCTTGAATGATCAAAGTGTGGGAATTGGGTGTAATTAATGGTCCAAAACCCCCAAATACCTTAGTTGACCAACATAACCAAAGTTTGGACTATGCAACATAAGTAAAAAACAAAGGAAGGTATGTTCTAGGTGATATGTGACCATGGTACTAGGAATTATGTTGTTCTAAGACCCCCATTAAGCCTTAATTAGTGTAACCACATCAAAAATTGAGGCCTTGGAAACTAAGGCTCAAGTCACCTCTTACAAAAATTTATTTGTCCATATATCCAAGGTAAGAAGGAAAACCACATGGGAATAAAACCTCCCCTCTAAAATGGACATGGAGAAAAATATAAAAGTGAATATTAGTCATCACCATGTGTCACCCACTCTAAGGAGTAATCTCACATAGGTGAATGTCTTCTCTGTGAAGCTCTTGGTGAAGATGCCAGCAGTTTGCTCTGCAGATGGGAAATATTGCAATGATATCACCTACTCATGCACCAAGCTTCGGATGTAGTGCGTGTGTATATTAATATGCTTGGTCCTCTATCTATGTACTTCATATGTGGATATCTTGATTACACTTTGATTTTCAAACCAAATTACAGTCGGTGAATCAAATGCAAAACCATGTTCTCCAAGAATTCCTTGCAACCACACACATTGTGTAGTTGCATTCACTGCTCCTCTATAATCAGCCTCAACTAATGAAAGGGACATAGTGTGTTGTTTATTACTTAACCAAAATATGGGACCATGTGCAAGCATGAATACATAACCTGAATTGAACTTTCTATCAATGGAATCTCCAACCCAATCAGAATCAGTAAATCCAACTAGTTCTGGTGGAGAACTAGTAGCATAGTGTATACCGAAGTGTTTGGTTCCTTGCACATAAATCAATGTCCTTTTAGTATAATTACAATGGATCTAATGAGGCATGTGCATATACCTTGCAAGAACACCTACTCCATAATCCAAATCAGGTCGAGAGTGTGTGAGATACAACAAGCTCCCAACTAGCTTCCTATACAATGAGTTGTCCACCAATGGAGATGAACCAAAATCGCCTAGTTTAACTCCTGAAAGGAAGGTACACTTGGAATATTTGAATTTATCCATTTTTAAATTCAATAATAGGTCTTCAACATACTTTGATTTGATGACCTTAATACCTGCATCATATTGATCAATCTCCAAGCCAAGAAATTGTTTCAACAATCCAAGGTCAGTCATTGAAAACACATTGTGCAATGAAGAATTAATTGAACCTATATCAGCAATGAAAATTACAATGATAAAAATATCATCAACATACAATACTATGATATGAATAGAGTCATCTAAATGCTGCATCTTTCAAATCCTTGTGATAGAAGAAAGTTGTCCATCTTGGCATATCTTGCCCTAGGGACTTGCTTAAGGTCATAGAGAGACTTCTTCAACCTGAAAAAAAGTGAAGGGTCATGAATGAAACATTTAGGCTGATGCATATAAATATCCTCATGAATTTCACCATGAATAAAATCACTCTTCACATCCATGTGGTGCACCTCCAATTTCTTAGAAGCAGCAATGGCCAAAACTAACCTGATAGAGTCCATCTTTGCAACCAGTGAAAATGTCTATGTATAGTCCACTCCATGGACTTGATAGAATCCTTTGGAAACCAACATGAAATTATAATTCAAATATGAACCATCAGAATCCATATTGCTCCTATAAATCCACTTACATTGCACTAGTTTCCTCTTAGAAGGTAGAGGAACCAACTCCCAAGTTTTATTGTCTTGCAAAGACTTGAACTCTTCTTGCATGGATGTTTACCATATTGGATAATGTGATGCTTATTAATATGAATTAGGGTCATAAAAAATCATCATAAATAACCTCTCTAGAATATTCAAATCAAAAGTGGAAAAATCATTGTGAAACTGGGATCTAGTCTTCCTAGAGTCTACTAGATCTCCAGCAAGATCACTAATTGCTTGCATAGTTTTCTCAGTCCGTTTTGGCCTTATGGGTGAGTCATGATCTGTATTAATTTAATGATATTGATATTACATATTATCATCTAAAAAATAAGAGAGAGACTCATCACTTACATCATCATTGAGTTGAGGGTGTGAGGAATCCCCCTTGTCTAGTTCGATCTCTTGCATGGGCTCTTCTTCGAATTGTACACTTCTCTCAATGAAAGTTTTTAAATATGAGGGATAAAATGTATTGTATCCATTTTCACATTCAGCATATCCAAACATTATGGACTCCTTTCTTTGAGGTTGCAAGGCCTTTCTCTTCTCAGGAGGAATTCTAGCCCAAGCCTTTGAGCCAAAAACCTGAAATGAGAAACATTGGACTTGTGACCACTCCAAGACTCAAATGGAGTATTCTCTTCCACTGACCTATGTGGGAATATATTCTAAACATATGCAGAAAACTTTTTGGCTTCAACACATATCTTAGGAGACAAATACTTAGCCTCCAACATGCATGTGGTCATCTCCTCCATTGCTCTATTCTTGTGTGTAAGGAACAAAATGTTGCATTTTAATGTAATTTTCCTCACATAGATGTTGTACGTTCTTATTGGAATATTCCTTCCCATTCCCAGTCCTTAATACCTTGATCTTAATCCTACTCAAGTTCTCAAACAAATCCTTGAAAACTTTGAATATCTCAAACACTTCAGGTTTTTGCTTGAGAAAATACACCCAACAATACCTTGAGAAATCATCTATGAATGTTAAGAAATACCTTGAGTTTCCATAGGAGGGTGTGATAAGATGTCATACCAGATATAAATGTATCAAATCAAACACTTAGACAACCCTTCTTGTGTTTCCCTTCTCATACTTGTGCTCCGCATTCTTCCCAACAATGCATTCTTCTCAACAATGCATCCCTTCCATGTGCCTTTGGAAAACTTGATGCTTGGAAGCCCTTCAACCATGTTTTCTTTGCTAAAATCTTGAAGATATTTGTAGTTGAGGTTTACAAACCTCTCATTCCATAGATTGCTGGTCTCATTGGCATGTGACAGAAGCGTATTCCCTAATGAGTAAGGAAGAAAGTGTGAAAAATTATACATCCTTGACTCATGATATGCAATACCCACTGCATCAACTTGGCCTGTAGAAATTTCTGAAATATCCACGTCATCTTGAGTGAATGTCACTCTATTTTCCAAACCTTTATGTTTCATTTTATAGACAGAGAGTAGTTTTGATGCAAGATCAGGCACATACAACACATTGTTGAAGTACCCATTGTCAAGGTTAATCATGCAAATCCCTTTGGCTGGGATCTCAGAGTCATCACCCATGAGGATGAATGAACCACTGTATGGATTTAGGGCCAAGAAGGAGCCTTGTACAGAATCCATGTGCCTTGAGTCACCTAAAATTGAGATGAAGGAGGAAGAACCATAATATATAGAAACAAGTGCATGGCATCTATCGTTGTTCTCAGAATTTGAACCTCCCTCTTTCTTCCTTGCACCATCTGGAAGAGGAATGTTGTTCTTCTCAAGGATTTGCTCCATAATGTCAATGATTTTATTCATGCATGCACTCTTTGGATGCCAACCTTTGTGCCAATAAGTGCATTTTCTCTTATCTTTATTTTTTTCCTTTGTCCTTGTTAGGATTCGAACCCCCATCAGAATATTTGGGCTTCACCAGCTTCTTCTTCTCTTGCTGCTTCGAATCCTTGTGATTCTTCTTCTCTTACTGCTTTGATTCCTTGGGATTCTCCTTTATCTTTACTTCATTCAAAACACCTGCAACAAGGTATTTATCCTTAGTGGATTTGATGGTACCCATTTGAACCATTTTGTCTTGTTCCTAAATCAAAGACTCCATGAAGCATGCCAATGTAGGAATTCTCTAATTTTGAATCGCCAGCTTGCCTGAGTGGAATGTCAAGACAAACACTGAATATTTAGGACCTATATTGGAAAGAATGGACAAGGTCGGGTGTTATTTCTTCTTTTTCGATGTCACACTGTTTCAACTGAACTACCAAGGATTTGAACTTGGTGAATAAATCCTGGATGTTGGCAAGGGTTTTGGTAAGTGAGTTGCACAACGTCGCGGTAGTTGTGCAACCTCACACGACACCGTGCAAGGCCAGATCATCGCGGTAACTGATTTTTGAATATTTAATGTATTAATTGACCACATTTTGTGGACATAGGTCATTAGTGATTAGAAGTTAGTTAGAAGTGGACTTTTAATGTAAAGGCCCAAGCCTATATATAGAGCTAGTTTTGTAATTGTATAGGAAACAACAAATGATATAGGATACGACATGACATGAGAATAGACGAAGAACCATAATAAATATATTGTGATCTGTCTATGGTCTTGATGATTCTACTGTTTTGAGCAATCTGTGATCTGTCTATGTCAAATACTAAATTTTGGAATGTAATCAATCTCCTGTTGTGGAGAAGAATTCTCTGTCATGGATACGTTGTGCTGAATCAATATGACATGACGTTTGTTGCCTAAATGTTGTCTTTTTTTTCCTGTTTTCTCTGCTACGATTGAATCTGATTACGATCTAATGATCTTGTTGCACTAATGATGCGATCTATCCAAATTCTGTTGCAATTCTGATAAATGGTGATAAATCTTGTTAAAGTTGTTTATTAAATGATACTGCTGTGATAACAGAACTGCAATGAATGAATAATGCAATATGTTAGATCTGTAGTTGTGAAAGTGAATTGTGAGGACTATCTTGGCTATGTTGAATGACCAAGAGTCATATGATCGTTATACTGTCGAAGGCATGGATACCATATCTTCCCTTCTCACTGCCAGAAACTTGGTTCTGACAACTCTCCCTTGAACACCTCAGGTGAGACCTCGTTCGCTCTGCGGATGTTGCTAGGAAGGGTAAAACCTATCCGGGTCGATGCTCAAGGAGATCGCGCTAGTTGGGCATCGATAGAGTGAGAACCCCTGTCATCAAGGATTTTTTGGTGGTCTTTCACCAACAAATGGTTCCATTGACAGGACCCAGTTACGATTGAAAGGAGGATATGTTTTGGCATTCGATTCGACCGGAGATGGAGGGGTGGTTTGATCTAAAACTGTGAGAGTTTGCTAAAACAGAAAATCAGAATCTAAAGCTGTTGACAAGTAATTGGTTGGAAAGATATATTCACGACAGTCAGCACGAATGGTTCTTCTGTGAGTTTCATGTCATCTTGTATGAGTGGTTGGTGAAGTTCACTTCTAAGAAAACAAACTTCTAAGGAGGAGAGCCAACATCCTGGACTCCAGAGCTGATCCAGGAATTACAAGAAACGGACAATAGGGCATCGCGAGCTGTCGAGGTGTGGTTGAAAAGTATCCTGGAGGGATACATTAATGAGTTTGTAGTTGATACCAATAAGTCATTTAGCGAAGCAGAAAGGGAGTTCTTCAACAGGCCATGAGGTATATTTTTGTTGTCACTGCAGCTATCTATTAAATCGCCTGTCTGTGAAAAAGGTATTCTGAAGATGGACCAAGAGTAGTGGAACTCTAGTGTGTGGAGGCTATGGACACGGTGACGAAAGGGGAGAGATGCATGGAAAGGTAAGGGGTAGATGGGCATGAGTTCTGGTGAAATTGGGAAGGTCACTGAGGAAACAAGTGGTTGTACAAGAGGAGGAGCAAGGTTTCGAGAGAAGAGACAGACGATAGGAGAAGTCCTGCTGCAATCGAAGTGCGATGCTGTGAAGAACAACCACATGGGAAAAAGAAACCTTTCAGTGATGACAAGGACAACCAGGCCTAGGCTACACCCAGAATAGCGACAGGCTCGAACCCCAGCAGTAACATGTCCATGTCTCCGCGCACTACTCCACCACCAAGAAGAAACGCGCATTCTACGTTGACTTTCTCGACATGTTAGCAACAATCTAGCAGTAGAGTACCAGCCACAGGAATAAATCTTAGAATGGCGAGAAACAAAATGAAGCTACCAATATTTCATGGAAATGGCACCGATGACCCAGAGCAATACCGGTTCTTGTGCAAGGCGATCTGGACTGCTCGACAGACTATGGATGACATTGTCAAGAAAAGCCAGCTGGAGACCACCCTAAGGGGACGTGCACTAGATTGGTACATGAGATTCATGTTGGTTCCTCAGGGAGGTACATCAAAAAAATTGGATGAGATCCATGAGTGGTTATTTGAAGAATTCAAGAATCCAAAGTCTGAGTCTCAGTACATTACTAAGTTGAAATAAATCAAGCAATTCCCCAACGAAACAATTTGGGACTTTGATCAATGGTTCAAGACATTGATGGCTTGAGTCAGCTTCTAGATGAATGATGTTCAACACAAGGAGTGGTTGATCACTGTGCTTGTCCCACATATCCAACAACTACTAATGCAGCTAAAGATTGTGACATAGAGCGAGGCTCTCGAAATCGTGATGAAACTAGAAGCATCGTCGGTAGGAGAAACTGCGGTCAGGATGAATTAGATTCAAGCGTAGTTGGCCAATCTAACGCTCCAACTGCAAGATATCAAGAAGGCTAAGGAAGACCATGATGACCTTTGGTGCACTCGGTGTCATGTAGGCGGACACACCAAGGATACATGTTTGATGTTTTGAAACTATTTAGTTTCAGGAGCCTCGAACCCGTTGAGCTATGCCGATGTACCATGGTGCCACATATGTCAAGTCTATGGGCATCGACATGAGAATTGTGACTACATGCAAAAGATGGTTACAAATGCAGAGAGTTTGTACTGTACATTTTGTCAGTCAGTAGGACACAATGATAAAAACTATCGAGCTTATGACTTGCTCCAAGAAAGGACATATGATTCTTACTTTGTGAAAGGTGAGAACCCCCAGGTAATGCAAGTGCAGCCAGCATCATAGGTACAATATACACCGCCGCCCCAGATGCAGTTTGTCCTGTTGTAATCACGGCAACAGTGTACGTCGCAACCACAGTTTGCACCATAGCCGTAGGTCATAGCGCAACCATAGTATAATCAGGTACCACTCATTCAACCACAATATGTTCAAGCTTCGCACTATGCCCAATAGCAACCAAACCCCCCACAGCATCAAGTGTCCTAGCCTCAGTTTCAGAAAGGAGGAGTCAGAGGAAGATTTTGTGGAGGATTCAAGGGACGAGGAGGAGGCTTTGGTCTAGGAGGAGGACGAGGTCGAGAGTTAATCTAGTGTTATACCTGTGGAGTATTCAGGCACTACTAGAGGGAGTGTCCTCATGCACAGTGTACATACTGTGTGGACAGCAAGAATAATGTTGAAAATATCCCTTAGCTGATTGTGAAATGGCAGCCTGAACACATTCCTCAGTTGCAGAATGCACAGACTCAGAACCAGCCAACGTTCTAGGTGCAGAACCAGCCGACGAACGCCCCGCTGAACCAGAACCCACCACTGAATCACACCCATAACCTGAATCAAGGATCGACAGCTGCAATAATTCAATACAAACCATGAATAAAGGATGTCGACGTAGGGGTTGTCACTCGCGCTGGTGCGACAACTATAGAAGATGGACCGCGTCAGCAAGTTAGGTTCACTGGAAATAAAATGGTAGCATTTGATATTGCGATGGAGAGATGCACCTTCTTCGAAGCCAAGAATGCCATCGGGAGAAATCTGGGTAAGTTACCTTTTTATCAACATGCCATCTGCTTTTGATCCATATATAGAGGTAGGACCATCACAGCAACATGGTGCCTCGTAGTAGTTCTTTGAGAGTTATCTATCGCTAGAAAGGGATCTTGAATCCCTTGTCGAGATTGAGAAATTATTGTACCATTAGGATAATGCATTGAAGGATTCCGCGGTGAACTCCTTGCAAAAAAGGAAGACAGACAAGGAGATGAGGATGAACATCCATATTGGAGATTACAAGGTTGACTCAGTTATTCTGGATCTTGAATCCAATGTAAACATTCTGACAAAGCAAACTTGGCAGCTGATGGGAAATATGACATTGGGATGGTTTTCGGTGCAGCTGCGACTAGCAAATCAGGCAAAGGTTCAGCCCATTGGTCGCGTCTCAAACCTGGTTGTCGATGTTGAAGGTATGAAAACGTATGTTGATTTTGACATGATAGAAGTAGTTGAAGATGGTAGTTCCTACCCCGCACTACTAGGGATTGGGGGGGATAATGATAGCATGGTGGTTATAAATTTCAAAAAACGAGTTATGATATTTGAGAACCAGGATGTCAAGGTCATTGCTCCCATGGACCCTCGGGAAGGATGCTGGTATATTGAACCGGTGAGAGATGAAACCAGTAGAAGTTGGGATCATGCCTATAATATCTCTGAAGATTATGTTCATCCTACTGTCAATGGTGAACTTGGATGGCGCAACGATAGTTCTACATCCTCTGATTCTGATGATGCTTTGGAAAATTGGAAAAATAGGCTTCATGAGGTATCGTTCAGTAAATGCAGGTTGATCACACAGTCTCTCCGTTACGTAGTAGCTGAGACTGTCGAGTTTCCAATTTATGAAGGGATTCCAAAGTTATCAGAATTCCTTCAAGAATTTCAAGAGAGAGTGTTCGAGCCACAAAGGGTATTGGCTCTAGATGTAGCACTGAAGGCTACTCCAGCCCGATGGTGGGCGATGCACAAGCAGACGATCCAAGACTAGGGACAGTGTCAGAGATTGATGATGGTGTGCTTTGGCGATTCATAGGTCTATCATGCAAGGAGATACGATGGACAGAATTACCCCACTAGTCACTTGATGGAATCTCAGGTCTTATGGGCATCACGATCTAAAGATGAGTGGGTCCATGCCTTTGTTTATAATTTGGACGAGATGTCGAGATCCTAGTATGTAGCAGCATAACTACGTATAACTCTAACCACTTTGGAGGAGTTGTCTGTTTTCTTTGCGTAGACATTTAGTTTCCAGGATGCCAACCCTGAGGTACATAATGCATTGCAAATCATCCACGACGTAGTTCTGAAGGTCGTCCCTGTCACATACCCAGCTGATCTACATTTGCATGGTTCGATGCAATCCATGATGACATGTTACAATCTATCTAGGGAACCTGAAGATGATGATGAGTTGCGGAATGTTAATATTCCGAAGTCAAAAGGAAGTCGTGATGTTGCAGCACAAAACATACTGACGGATTCGATGAGTCAGCCACTGAATATTAGGAAAGTCAACATTGGGTAAGAAGAGAACCCAAAATTTTCCCAATATTGGGGACTATTGGGACGAGGAAACAATGGCCAAAATCACGGACTTGCTGCATGAGTTCCAGGATCTTTTTTCGACATGGTTCTCAGAAATGAAGGGGATATTAGGGGACCTTGGGGAGATAAAAATCCCGTTGAAAGCAGATGCAAAACCTGTGCGACAGAGGCCATATCAACTAAACCCACGATACAAGAACCATGTGAAGGCTGAAATTGATCGGATGCTGGATGCTGGGATCGTTGAGCCTATCGAAGAGTCATAATGGGTAAGCCCTATGGTTGTTCAGGATAAAAAGACCGGAAAAATCCTCATTTGTGTCGACCTAAGAAAGTTGAATTATGTCTTCCTACATGATCCGTTCTCAACTCCCTTTACAGATGAGGTCCTTGAAGGAGTAGGTGATCAGGAGATGTATTCCTTCACATATGCCTTTTCGAGGTACCACCAGATCCGGATTGCAAAGGAGGATCGCCATAAGACCATGTTTGTCACTAAATTGGGTTGTTATCAATATACAGTCATGCCTTTTGGATTGAAGAATGCACCAGCGTTATTTTCTTGAGTGGTTGTCGCTGCGTTCAAGGATTTCATTCAAAAATTCCTGCTGGTATACATGGATGACTGGACAGTTTATGGGTTGGTTAGAGATCATTTAGAAAACTTGTGATTGATGCTAGAAAGATGTTGATAGCATCATATTGCATTAAATTCTAAGAAGTGCATATTTTGTGTGTCGTTTGGCATAGTACTAGGACACATAGTATGTAAGCAAGGGTTGTTGGTTGACCCTGTGAATATCACACTAATTCTTAGTTTGCTACTGCCGACGAATGTGAATATGCTTCGGGCGACACTGGGGCACACAGGATACTATCGCAAGTTCATCAAAGGATACGTTGTGATTACTGCCCCTGTGGAGAAGCTATTAAAAAAGGATGCTGCATTTGAGTGGAATTAGGAACGTTAAGGAATTTTTGACATAATGAAGGCCAAGATGGGCTCCACACCCATACTGGTATTTTTTATAGCGGATTTCACCACACTAGGTGAATCACACATTGTATGGCCTTCCCTTGTCCCGCTGCAGACTCATTACCCCCTTTGGACCACTTTATATCTTT
>LPNX010978867.1:265897-333332 GCA_001517045.1 Pseudotsuga menziesii | reverse complement strand
GAGAGAGAGAGAGAGAGAGAGAGAGACAGAACGAATGGGGTGGTGGTGTGTTAGGGAGAGAGATGAGGGGAGGTTAGTAAGAGTTAGGGGAAAGAGGGGGGTGGGGGGTAAAATAGTAAAAATATTGTTATAATTGGAAAAGTAGTCAAATGTAAGGTTATAGGCTTCCACAATGTGCAAACGTAGTTGTCTTACAAAACACGCATGTGTTTTGCATTAATATAGCGTGCACACATTTATCTTTGGGGGGAACACAGATTTGAATTTAACAAAAACACGATCGCTTTTAGTGCCACTATGGCAGAGCCTCCACCCATGCTGGAGTGGAATTCTTATGCCTATGTGTCTGCTTCAAAATTTGATTCGGAATCATCATTCCTATGCCTTGGCGTATGAGAAACCATGGCTAATTGAGCATTATATCCAAATTTTCAATATGCTCGTGTTTATCCATTGGTTACAGTATGCTGCACACCTCCATTTTTTATGAAATTTATAAACATGTATGGTTTTTTTGCAAATTCCAAATATGTAATTTTTAACAAGAATATATAATTTTTTCTATTTATTTCTTATTTATCTTATGTCATCACTCCTCAACTCAAGAAACAAATTTTTATTGTTTCGTCCATAACTCTTATGTTTCTCAACCATTTTGAAAAACAATTGTATGGTGCACTAAAGAACACCGACAAAATTAAAAGCATTAAAAATATATTATTTTTATTTTTGGAAAACTAATTGTGCACTAGTAATATTTGTTCTCTATATTTCTAATAGTTTTAGTAAGTTGATTCCATCATTTTTGCACTCAAAAATTGCACTCGCAAAAACATATATCTTATAATTTGTCCCAAAAATAAAAAGTTCCCCTTAAAAAAATCTAACTTTAGATAGTTAAGAACATTTTCAATAGAAAAAAATTATATATTTGGAAATGTCATTCAATTTCTTACATTTCATTTTTTTACTCATCCAAGATTCATTGTGTAAGTGTATCAAAATATACACCCATATGTCACTAATAAAATTCATTAAAGTACAAACTTTTTTTAAAGTGCAATTTTTTTACAAAAACTTATATTTTTATTTACTTATATTTTATTTTTTATATAGATTTAAATTTATAATTTTAATGCTTAAAATATTTGTACTTATTTATTTTGTTATTTTATATAAATTTTATTATATAATGTATTCATATTAATGTGAATTACTTATTTTATTATTTTATTATATATTTTATTCATATTAATGAGAATTAAACTAACATAGACTGTTGTATTGTAGAAACTAAAAATGGTTTACTTTGTTTTAAAATGGAGGAATTTAAATTAATTATTATTTTTTAATTAAAACTATATCTTATAATTTTAATAATTTTTTTATATATTGTTTTAAGATAATTTGATAGATATATATATTTTTTATATTGTTTAATTTTTCTTTCAAGGAAAAATATTATAATTTGTTATTAAAAATTTAAATTAAAGGTTGAATTAAAGTTATAATTAGCACAAATATAAGCAAAGTGGTGGGTGAATAGTTGGACCTTAAATAAAGCTTAAAATTATTATTTTATATCTATTATTCATACGAGATTGTTGAAGTTAATATAAGCACAAAAAAATACTATTTCATAAAAACACTTAAATGAAAAAACAAAAAACAAATTGTTACAAGTTAACCACCCTTTAGTTGAAGCTTATTTAAATATTAATCAAGATGCATTTAAGCAAAAATACATACGAGGCCCATATAATGAATCCCTCATGTACACTTGTTACACTTGGGTTAATCTTGTTGATGAGCTCAAGAAAGTCCAAAATATTTAAAAATACCTAAATTCCTATAACATAATAAGTTTTACAAATAAAAAGGCAATAGAGTGTCGGGTGAATGCAAATAGGCACAATCAACCACTTAGTTTTGTGAAGATAGCTAGGTGTTAAACAAAGGCTAAAATATATAATTTTATATCCATCATTCATACCATTATTCATACCAGATTGTTAGTGTAAAATAAAAAAAACAAAAAAACAAAAAAAGTGATATGAAAAAACAAAACAAAAAGTGATATGAAAAAACAAAAACAAATTGTTACAAGTTTGTTAAACAACCTTTAGCTTAAGCTTATTTAAATCTTAATCAAGATGCATTTAAGCATAACAAAATACAACGACCATGAAATGAATCTATGGTGTACACTTGTTACACTTGGGTTAATCTCGTTGATTTGCTCAAGCAAGCCCAAAATATGAGATAATATCCAAATTCCTATGGACATAAACACAAAACAATTTTTTACTAGTTTCTTTAACTACCTTTTAACTCAAGCTTATTTAAATCTTAATCAAGATGCATTTTAGCATAAAAAAATACTACTAGATGCATTTAAGCATAACAAAATACTACTATCATGAAATGAATCAATGCTTACACTTCTTACACTTACATTTGTTACACTTAAGTTAATCTTGTTAAAAGAGATACCATCTAAATGCCTATAAACATAATTAATCAAAAATTTCTATTGTATTATGTGAAAACAAGCAATAAAAAGAAACTAATATGTAACCACATTCATGCAATAACAAAATTTTAAAAATAAATCATCTAAACCTTATATCTTATTACCTATAATAAATTAATTTTGTATAAATAATCATAATAAAATATTGGTCAAGAAAGTAAACCCAATATTCTTCTTAACACCACTTTAAATAAAAATTATAAATTAAATTTCTTTCAGAATTAATTTTTTTTTATAAATAAACTTAATAAGATATTGATAAACAAAATAAGCCCCGTATTCTTTGGAACAACATTTTAAAGAAATTATAAAACTAGCAACAACCATATTGATAAGATTAATATGTTCATAATACACAAACATGAATAATTCTAGAGTCACCTAGTGGTGTAATCTTGATCGAAACAATTTTTTTTTAGAACCCTCACCCCTTTTTATTCACATTTATAGATTGTATTGAGCCTAATGGAAAGCTTATTCAACATTGCATGGTTTCACTACAATGAAGGTAGACTTCTAAAAGATGGAATCATTGGAGTACAACTACATGTTCATCTAATAGTTTTTTATTACCACTTTCATCTAAATTTAATTTAATAGTTGTATCAAGTTATCTGAGTTAACATAATATTCATCTAACAAATATCCAATATAACCCCAATTAGAGTTGAAGTTAAGCTAATAGTTGTAGAATCGTTAGTTGTATCTAATAGTTAAGCTAATAGTTATCCAATGTAACTATGATCAAAGTTGAAATTAAGCTAATAGTTGTAAAAATTTTAGAGTTAAGCTAATAGTTGTATCTAATAGTTAATTTAAAAGTTAATATATCAGCAATTGTAGTTCTAATAAAAGTCATTATTGGAGTTGAATTTAAGCTAATAGTTGTATCATCAATGGAGTTAAGCTCATAGTTGTATCTAATAATCCAATAGATGAAGTTGAAGTTTAATTTTTCTAACTATCGCGAATTGTACTTATGAGATGTTAACTAAACTATTTTTATTTTCTTAAATGATTAATTATGATTTTTGGGCGACGCCCATAGAATAAATCTCTATAGTACACTCATCTCACTACCGTCCATAGATGAAAAAGCATAGATTGTAGTCCACCGCAAAATTCTAAGATATCTATACCTATCGACGTAAATAGAATTTGATCCACATAAATGTCATGTAGTCGTGAGTCCAGCATCGCCATGAGTCTAAGGATGAGGAAGAGAGAGATCGAGAGTAGAGGTTTCTTCAAGGGCTCTAAAGGATCGAGCTCAAACGATTGTCTTTTGGTAGTGTTTCTTGAACATATGTCTACAGAAGAAACACTTGGGCCATAGACTTGATTGCGCATGGACTCCACATCTTTGTCTTTTTTTAATCAAAGCTAATATTGAGACACTCTTAGTCACTTAAAGTCTCATAATTTTTGCTTTCCCTCGAATGAAGGTTGGTTGTTCCATTCTTTGGCAAGCCATGTGTAACTCAAATCAAGAGCTAAACCACCAAATAAACATCATAACCAAAATGTGTCCAAACCAGACCTACCCAAAATGTTAATGCACCTTTTCTCTATTTAATCCGAGGGACATAATTTAATCATGCAACCACTATTCTATGTAGGATCCCATGTTTTGAATGATTTCCCTCTTCACGAAATTCAATGAATCGATATTCCAGCCAATATATTATTATTTCCAATATGGTTTTTAATGATTATTTAGTTCTTCATTCTTCTTCTTTGTAAATTGAATTAACTAAACTTATTTAGATGGATCATGAGGTTCTCGCTGGAACCAGCCTACTCCATGGAATATCTACATTCTAGAACTCAACCAATGGTGAAAAATCTTTTTTATAAGGTAAATACTTCTCACTTCTAATTTTGAATTTAGAGTGCACTAGTCAATTTCTTGTTATCAGGTTGAAGTGTATACTTAATAGTAGAGCGGGCAAGAAAAACAAAAGTATCAAAAAATATAAACTTTTTTAAAGATGGAGATGCATGTTTAGATTCATGGTCACCAAATTTCCATATTCGAGTGAACTATCTGTGTGGTATACTTAAGTGTTTACATAGTCTCAAACGTATTACCTTATTTGATAACTTTTTTTGAAGGTATGATCGTGTCTATACTTAGACTACCAAAAGGGTACAAAATATTATTGATCACATGTATCTTACCATTTATATTAGCGGGAAAATGATCAATAGTTAATGATAAATATTTTTAGTGCTATTAAGCTACATGTGTCTAACTAATTTCAAGTTTCCAGTTCTAGATAGTAAATGGAATTGATTGCTAATTACTTAAATATTAGTTAGCAATGTTTATTGATTTCTACAAGAGTAAGTAAGTTGTTTCAAAATAGTAACTAATGACTATATCCATTTTATAAGTGCCCACGAGCATTCATTATAGTGAGAGATTCTAATAGCTTGAAGGATAAATATCTTTAGAATCAGGCTATGAGTTATACACATTTGTTAAATATGATCCAATTGTGTTAAATATAATTTCATGCAGCATAGTCTCTTTTTACGATATTAATTATAGTAGTTACGAATTCTCCATTATAAAATTGCCACTCTTTTCAAAAGCAAATGCTGTTTTCTCACGAAAATCTAGTACAGGGTGTGAAGGCATTCTTCCATCTAACTTCCTCAATTATTTCAATGTCATTTTTCATATGCATTAAGCCTCTACACAACTTCTTATGTGGCGAGCGTAGCATGTATATATCACCTTCCTCAGCTCCTTTCCTTTTTCTTTGGTGCCGAGCATAGAATGTATATATCACCTTCCTAAGCTCATTTCCTTTCTGCCACATGTTACGGATATGTGATACAAGGAAGAGCACCACTTGATTCAATAGAAAGTTTAAAAAATACTTTGGAAAACCTTGGGCGCCACAAGAAGAGCTGCTAAGCAGCAAGTTTAAAAAAAACTTTGAAAACTTTTCTTCTCCCCACTGAGTATTAGTGGAAGTCTGGAGATTTAATGAATCTGATCGTTATATATACAGGTCGGATTTACTTTCCATATACCAAGCAATCATTTCAAATCGATCGGTTTGACCATCAATAACTCTGCAAACTAAGATCTGGAGCTATAGAGAGGTTGGGATTTTGTTAAGCAGCTGGAATCCCAAGGCTTTTCTGTTGCAAGGATTGTTAGTGTTACAACCCACTTCATAATACCAGCTTGCCTATGGCTATGGCACAGCCACGTCTCGACCATTCAGAGCAAAAGTTGCGTACAACTTTCATTCATTGTTTGGATTCTGTGAAAGCCAAGTTTAAGCATGTATGAGTGCGCTATCATGCATCATGCTATGGACATTTAAATGGTGTTAACATGTAAATTAAAATGCATTGATTATATACATTTATTGAGAAAGAGTTACCTTTATTTTGTTGGGATTCGAGGCTGTAAAAATTCATGTACTACACCAACTTTTCATTCAGCTTATGTACCAGGACTCCACTTTGGTTACACTTGAGTGACCTATAAGGTTGAATGCAAAACATATATATCTATCTCTTCTTTTAAAAAAAATGGAAAACGTAATTATATCTATATGAAAAACCTAAACATGTAATACAAAGTGTATATTAGTTAGATGACCAATTATGAGATGTAGCAGTTTGGAGTAGTTTATTGGGAATTCCAATGATTTTATTAGGAGTTGGACTCTTACATGACTGCACATTAACTAACTCCTAGATGCCAAATGCACTTGGACTAAGCCTTAAGTGATTATAGTTGAAGTTAATTTAATAGTTGTAAAATCATTTCATAGTTGTAACTAATAGTTATCTAATATAATTGTGATTAGAGTTAAAGTTAAGTTAATAGTTGTATCTAATAATCCATGGAGTTAAGCTCATAGTTACATATATAATTTAATGTTTACAATTATCACTAACTCTACTTATCACATGTTAATTAAGTTATTTTTTTTTAATTATTAATTATTAATTTAGATGAAGATTAATTTTAATTTTTACAATTATCACCAAGTGTAATTGTCACATGTTAATTAAGTTATTTTTTATTTTTTTGAAATAATTAATTATAATTTTCTATGAGACCCATAGAATCAATCTTTACCAGGCCCATAGAATCAATCTTTACATTACACTTGTGTCATTCTCATTTAATCTCAGACTACCCCATAGAATCACTCTCTAGACTACACTTATCTCATTCTGGTATGTAGATGAAAACATGAATTTAGGACCTTTTTTAAAGGGGTATACAATTTTCCAAAAACTTATTTTTGAGGTTTAGTTATTTCTATGAACTGTCATTCATTTTATTTTTGTTAGTTTTTGGAGAGGCTGAACTTTGAAACAGGTTATCAAACCAAAATTTTAATTACAAGTAATACGAATGCTGATGAAGATATATTACATAATGTTAATGATAAGTGCCAATTATTAATTTGTGTTATTTTTTATAAGTATTTTTGTTACAATTATGTTAATTATATAATAAAAAATAACTTTTTCATTGCTTAAATTCTTTAATAAAAAATTATTAATAAAAGAATTCTACAGTTATGGTTTCTAGGGGTAATTTTTTTAATACAAATTTATGTGACTCCACAAATAAAAGCTCAAAACTAAAAAACAGTTCGAAAAGTAAAGATGAAATTAAATTTTACCTTTGCTACAATGAGAATGTGATTTGGTCACAGCCTTTGGATTTTTCCTGTGTGAACCATGAAATTTTTCAAAAGTACTTATGCCATAATAATATTAATCCCGTGCTCAATCGTCACATCTGTTAATTGTTTATGATAACACGTGCTTAAGTAGGCCCTATGAAGAGACATGGATGTCTAATATGGAGAAATCATTGGAATGTGAAAGCACAGAAAGTAGAAAGTGTTGAATACTGTACTTATTACGGGCATTGATGATTGTTTATAATTATCATCAATCGACAGTCATAGGTATTTCAAATATGATTGGATCAGAACATTACACTGTACAGTAAACTTCATAAAAATAAACGAAATCTATCAGAACCTATAACATTGGATTTTATCTATAATGTTTTAAGGCAAGGTCAAATTCAAACGTTAAGATAACGGCTGAGGTATATTTTGTTTTCTCTAGGGTTGATCCCACGGCTGCTTTCTTATCAGATGGATGAAAGATCAAATCGCCATACCAGTACGAACAGATTGCAGTAAGATGTGTGTACGATTTTCAATTCTACATTATCACATGGCAAGCAAAGAAAGATTAAAGCGACGCAAACAAACAATATTTTCTCAACAGCCACTCATATCATAATAAATATTCATCACTAAATCAATGTCGCAGTCCAATCAAATATTGCAATGGAATGGATTTTGAGATAATGACAATAAGATGGGACATGTTTTTGCAAGATGCACGCTACAGTTCGGGGTAGGCGGCTGGCGAAATATAAACGAGTTTGTCTAACCAGGTGAGGATTTTCTCTTTTATTTTTTTGGTGTTTATCTATATTTTACCATGAATTTTCACTGAATTTTTAAAACTTACAAAAACATTGCTAGATTTTACAGAGTGTGGGTGTTTGGGGATTTTACTGTTACGGATTTCATTTCTGCACTTAAAATAGCCTAACAAATAACAGAAATTACAAGATTTTGTGAGTTAAATTCATATGATTCTAGCTGAAAAGCGCCAAAGTCAAAATTGTTTAGTAGTTAGACAGCTCCAAAAATAAGTGTAGGATGAATTTATACAAAGAGTAAAAGGGTTTATAGTGATCTTTTATGTTATAGCCAAGTTATACCTCAATTTGGAATTCGGAGTATGAGACCCTTTTGAACATTTATATGATAAGGTTTAGCTCAACTATGTAACTGCTATAATTTACAGAGATGTATATATCTTATCCTTGGGGATTTGAACATATAACCTTCTAACTCAAACAAATGTTGTAGGACAAAGTTTTATACAGCCATATAACTGCTAAAATTTTACAGGATGTACATAAGTTATTCTGGATTTGAACATATAAGTTCCCAACAGTAACAAATGCTAAAATTTACAGAGATGTACATAACCTATTCTTCAAGGTTTGAACATATAACCTCCAAACAGAAAAAAATATCCATCATAGTTAAACCCACTCAAAATACTTATGAAAAGAGAAACTATATTGTTTTGTTTTTTTAGTGTTTTTCATGTTTCTCTTTCTCACCAAATGAAAACTGGCTGAAAACTAGAACCTAACGTTTAAATGGATAGATTTATACAACTAGTAATTTCATGGTTATAGGCTATAATTAGATGAAAACATAAACCATTTTGTTTTTTTCTTTTATTCTTTTTCCTACCTACTGAAAAATAGATCCTAACCTATTTTTTAGGATTTGAACATTTAACCTGTTAACAGAAACAAATGTTCCTGCTAGTTAAACCTATTCAAAATAAAATTTCAAGATCTGAAGATATAACTTCTAAAAAACAAATAGTCCTAATAGTTAGAGTCATTCAAAATAATTAGATAAAAAGAAAAACTATTTTGTTTAGTTTTTTAGTTTTTTGTATGTCTTTTTCTCACCAGCTAAAAACTCGAACTTCAAGTTTAAATGGATAGATTTATACATCTAGTAATTAATTTCATGGCAATCCCTTATAATTCCATGAAAACATAAACCATTTTGTTTTTTTCTCTTACATAAACCATTTTGTTTTTTTCTCTTTTTCGCTCACGGCAATCCCTTATAATCCAATGAAAACATAAACCATTTTGTTTTTTTCTCTTTTTCGCCCACTGAAAAATAAATCCCAAGTTAAAATGGATAGATTTATACAACTAGTAATTTCATGACAAACCCTTATAATTCCATGAAAACATATAAACCATTTTGTTTTTTGTCGTGAAATTAAAATGGATGGATTTATACCAGTAACTAGGGTTCATGGTCGGCCATAAATCGATGGAAACCGAAGCGATTTTGTTTTTTCTCTTTCTCACGAACTGAAAAATAGATCCTTACGTTAAAATGGATAGATTTATAGAACTAGTAATTAGGGTTCATTGTCGGTTATAATTCAATGGAAACAGAAGCGATTTTGTTTTGTTTTTTTAAGCGTTCTTTTGGCTTTTTATATTTTTTTTTTCTGTTTCTCACGCCGTGCTGTGGCAAGTTGTTATTCTTCTTCATCTACCAACTTGGGATCTATGATTAATATCAGTCCATTTGTGATGAATTAACTTTCATGTGGAGACAAACGAAAATATAGTTGGAATAAAATAATTCATCTGTTGATATTGGCTTTTGCTAAAACTTTTATTAAGTTTTTTTGAATTCGCCGGAACAGAGTACTCGGCTCCAGGTCCACATTACTTTCTGTCTGGTCAGATTCTCCATTTACAAACAGTATTTCGAAAAAACTCTATGCGCTCTGGTACTCATGTGAATGCCCCGCGCTCCGCTACTATAGATCAGTAGACAAAATCAACATTGCTGATCAGTTTCTGCAGAGCAGTTGTCTATATATATGTAGATATACTGTTGTTTGATCGATGCATCCATCCAACTTTCCATCCGTGGCATGCGCATCTTGAAACTTTAAAACGATTCAGTGTAATTGTCGTCTGGTCTGCTCTGTTTCTTTGGTGGAAATTTTAGTCGTTGATATATTCGATTTATGCGGCTGCAAGATCTTTTCTGTAAGAATCCGTTAAAGGTCTATGCTTTTTCCTTGACTTTTATAAGACGTTGTACACATTCTAGAGACCAATTCCAGACGCCTCTGAATTCTTTGGCCCACGTGAATTGTTCTTCATCAACCAGCGTCCTTTAAACAGGTGTTTTGCTTTTGTTTAAACTTTTGATCAGCTGTTGAGATAGGATTTTATATCTACATTCCACTGTAAAGAAGTATCTACTCAGAAGAATCTAAATCTAATCTGGAGACTGTGTTGATTGTGGGCCTTCCGTCTTTTCAACAGTGTTGGAATACATTAATTTGTCCTATGTCTGGCAAAGTCACTTGAGTGGTGAATGAACGTGAACCCTAGAAAATGCAAACTAATTAAAAGGATATATGATTCTATAATGTATCTTTAATGTACCTTGTCTTTATCGATCTTGGTGATAGTTTATGAAGGTCCTTCAATCCTTCTCCTCAAATGGCAATTAATATCAATGGACCACTTCCATAAACACGACAATCCAGGCAGCCTCAGTTATAATCATTATTATAGATAGTACCATCTGTGCTCCATTGAAACTGCGAACCCACACTGATTAAAACATGGAAATTCTCCATATGTCAATTATTTTAAAAACCAAATATAAACTACAATAATTTTTTAAGTGACCGGCCATGGGTTCATGAGCATTGCTCTTGTTTGTGTTAATAGGAATATATAATTTAATAATAACAATGTTTGTGTTACTCTTTATTTTCCATTATATTACATTTAAATAAGATTTCAAGGGTCTTTTATGTCATTGACTATATGATGTCATGCTGACATTATTTATATAATGTTTGTTCTTCCTTATCTTCGATTCACTATAGTTTTATCACTATCTTTACTATATTTCAATTTAATATTTACTATAGTTTTTATCACTATCTCTATGGTATTTAAATAGGATTTTACTTTAATTTATTATTATTTTTATTATTTAAATTTAATATTCACTCTAATTTTTATGAGTGGCACTATTTATAATATATTCAAAAGTGAAAAAAAAATATTTATTATTTATTTTAACAAAAACATTACGTTAATTTTTATTATAAATTATCACCAAGTGAGTGATGAGTGTAATTGAAGAATTATTTATTTTATTAATTAATAAAAGGAGACACCTATTCACGGGAGACTATTAAATGTGTGTTCACTTCTCACTAGGAGTAAGGAGAAATTATAAAAGGGTGATTGACAAGTAGCAGCACTAGCATTCACTTTCTAGCTGTTGCACGAGCATAATCCCTAAAAAAGTGGTCATGTTTCCTTAGAGGGAGAACTGAGCTTAGTGGCTCATTAAGACCCTAAGACCTAGGCAATCTTATATAAACCATCAAATTGAGCAAGAGGCTCACCACTCAACTTTGTGATGGCTGCAAACTAAAAAGTGAGGCACACAAAGAATTTGATGAGGGGATAGCTAAAGTGATTTGCTGAGTTAAGTCTGATGTTGAGTGTTGAGTCGCAGAAGTTTGCTGTGTAGGAGGATCTCTGTCCTAGTGGTGCAATGAGCAAGCTCGGGGGTCCTAAGCAAGTGATTCGGCTACTTCAGGAAAATATTGGGTGGAACACTCTCGCTTGGGTGTTGGTCCCATTTCTGTGTAATACTTCCACATTCTAACTTTAATATGTTTGTGATATTGGTTATTTTTGTTTAAGAGAATGATAGGATGTTTAAAATGAAGTTATAGTTAATAGTTTTCTTTGGATAAAGGATAACTTAAAAAGTAATTATCCCCTGTGTAGTTTTCCTCTCACCAAAGTGACTTACTCTAGTAGAGGAGATCTTAATTATGTTAAATAGGAAGATATGTTGAACAATAGTATAGATTGATGAATGAATGTTATTTACAGTCATTAAGATGTATTTTTACTTTCATACTCTGTATAGTCTACGAACAAATAGAATTTACCATCTTTTGCTTCACGTCCATTTAGAAAACCTTTACGAGTTCTTTCTTTTGCAGTAGAACTATAGAAGTTAAAATAGATTACAAAGTTCGTCCTTTTTATACATTTAGTTACTTACTATCCTCTAACATCTTATTAATACAATGGTCACATCTAAGTTCATCTCAACTTCTCTTTTGTATTAATCTTTTAAAAGACAATTTGTCTCTCCCAAATATTTTCAAAAATCATTCTAGAATAATGAGAGTTCACCTAAATCAAATTAGTAGTGAGCTAATTTATTAATAAAACATGAGCTAAAGATCATCGACGAATCTTAGCGCTGGTTACAGGCTTCAAATTTTAATTAGCATTGTCTCTGTAGTGGTTATCTATAGAATAAAGGTTCATGAAGCCTTAGGGCTTAACCTTTTCTAAAAATATCAAACAATCTCTAGATTTATTTATTTTAACAGAACTAAATAAACAGAGTAACGCTCTATGGTATAAAATCCATGAAACCCTAGACCTGTATAACTAAACATTGTTTCATTAAAGAAATTGATATAAGAAGTACACATAAGTACTTTTCTATCTAACCCTTATTTGCTCTTGGAAGTTTGAACAAATCCGAAGCCTTGTGCAAATAACGATGGTAACGTATAATTACTTTAAACTAAGAGTATAGCTTTACAACACAACAACCTACTTTGTTTGTAATAGTTGTTATAATTCTCGTTAAAATAAAATAGATATGAAGAGATTTACACAAAGAGACCCTACGGTAAAGGGAGTTACGGTTCGGCTTATCACCCTAAAAAATTGACATAAAACAAGAAGCCTTACGACCTTGTCTATTCTAATACTTTCATTTATTTTAAAACAAAACTGCAACAATGGTGTTTTAATGCAAATTGAAACCAAAACTTTATAGTGGAGGCCAATGGCCTTATAATTTAAACATTCATGTACGAATTCAAAAACCTTACATAGTGAGTTAATAATTGAGATATCCATCACAGAACCCTTACGACTGTTATAGTTTTACAGGTCTGCTAAAACATCAAAAGGGAAGAAAGAAACTAAAAACAGTATTTATAACCATTTTAACATTCTTTATCTAAGTCGCAAGACTTAATGGCAAAGAGTTTTCCTTTGTTTTTAAACCCTTACATGATGGCCAAATTATAATAGCCATAAATTTACAGTATTAATAACCTCAAGGGCGTTTTCAATCTTTAACAAGTTCAGAACCAAACCCATTCTTTTTACACAGAGTCTCTTACAGCTCGTTCATAAACAAAATATGACAAATACTCACAACAAAAGTCGTATTACTGAAATAAAAGCATTGCAGTCTCCAACTTGCTATTTGAAAACCGCAAAGGAAAACGTAAAGCCCTTCGAGGGTCTGTTACAATGTTTTAATTAAAATAAACTCATAACCCAACAAATACACAAAGCGTCTTAGTTGAATATGACTCCACGGAACACGTCGATAAACAACTCATATTAGCAATTGTTTATTATATGAAGAGAAATCCATTTTACTTCAATGTCGACCACGGAGTGGAGAAGACCCAACGCTGAGTAGCACATCTTGAGAACCCAACGAACTATAAAAAGCCATGCAAGTATGGATTTGGGTCTTACCATTTTTGGAGGAACCCTCGGAGCCGAATCCTGACCTTATCCTTTCGTAGAGTTCCCCTGCACTCTCAAAACCAAACAAAAAAGGAATTAAAACATACAAAAGAAAACAAAACTAGCTGTGCAAAGAAGGAAAGAGGTGAAGTTATAGTTACCTCTCGGTATGTTTCTTCCACACACATTCAGCTCCAAGTATGCTAACTCCTGTAACAAGAAAGAAGAGTATGGGGCGTGACTGTGACAAGTTTGGCAACTCTTCCCACTAAGCATGCATAGAGAAGAGGATCGAAGGGTAGCTTCCTAGAGAACAGTAAGAGCGTCTCTCACCTCTTGAAAAAAAACATAAAAAAATAACTGTGCAGATTCCAAGGCTCGTAAGAACCCTTAGGGTTTCAAAGCTTATGCTTCCCGACAGCTTGAGGACACCATGGAATCAAAGGGTTGAATTAATTTCAAATCTTTATTTTTACCTTGCAAGATGTTAAGTGGATATCAACATTTAAAGCTGATAGTCATCCTCTCACATCCACTAAGAACCGTAACCTTGACATGGTTTCCTCTTTGGAGGATAGTATCTTGTTATACCTTTCAAACATTATATTATACCTATAGATCGACCTTTAGCAATTTAGTTATGTTTTTAACATTTGTATTATGGTTTGAACTTAACAAATGACGACTTGGGATTAAGGTTAGAACCTTGTCAAACCTTAGTGTAGGTATCATATGTTCTGTATGGCATCTTAGATTAGAGTTTGGCGCATAAACTGTGTTGGCTAGTCACTTCACAACCTGCAATTGTTAGAAGAGAAATTTTCTTCATTAGTCGTAAATGACTAAGTAAGACCCTAACCAATGCCTTGTGCAGCTCAAGCCTAGTAACAAACAAACGACCACAACAAAGTTGCCTTGAGACATTAAATAAACGTTAGATAGTTTTGTTATAACAAGAAATAATAGCATGCCGACAGACCACCAGATAAGCAAGCAAGTATTAACTTAAACTCATGACGACCATAACGCATGAAGAGGAAGATATGAGTAATAACCATAGCTCTAATTATGTTTCTAGTAAATTCTGATATTTCAGGCAGTAAATAATTTTTTTTTATTTTGCAATTTTTGGGGTTGTTACAAGTGGTATTAGAGCGAGATTCCAAAACTAGGCATGATTGGATAACTCATTTATACGAAAAATCAATGTACTAATTTTATTTTGTAATTATTTCTTTTCCAGAAATATAAAACTTGTTTTGCAAGAAAATGGAGAATGTTGAAGCATCTGCTAAGAATGGTCCTCAACATAATAACCCTGACAACATTTATGTAGATTTGAATAATCAAGAATTACTACAAACAGTCAGAGAGTTGAGGGATGAACTTCAAACTCTGAAACGAGATAATCAAATAATTTTATAGCTCAATGAATATCTACTCGACATAATGAATAACAAGGAAAAATATAAAAGAAGTGCTATTGAAATTGATTTTGAAACAACGATCTATAAACATAAAGGAAAAATGGCAAAGTATTCTGATAGGGAAATTTCCTAAGAGATTAAACCAAGGTCACGTAGGGAAAGACAAAGATACATAAGTGACAGCAGTGAAGTTGATCGAAAACATAGGAGAAAGAAGTATAAACCCTACGAAGAGATTTATGGAGAGTTCAAGAAAATAAAACCTCCCATGTTCAATGGGGAAGAAGAGAAAGGAGAAGAAGTTGAATCTTGGCTATCACGAATGAAGAAGTACTCCCAAATTTACAATTATTCTGACAAATTAAAGGCCAAAATGACTATTTAAAATTTGACCTCAAAGGTCGACATATGGTGGCAAGATATAAAGAGGGTCAAAAATATGAAAGAGAAGTACTTGAATTGGAGAGTCTTTAACAAGTACTTCAAGAGAAATTTTATGTCTGAACAATATTACGAGGACAGAGCCAAGGAGTTCTCTGACTTAAAACTAGGTCCCATGTCCATGAAGGAATTGGGCAACAAGTTCTTAAGTCTACTAAGATATATACCATACAGAACAGATGAAAAGCCAAATATGCAATGGTTTTAAGTTGTTTACGTGCTAGTTTCAAAGATATGATTGAGTTTGACAATCATAAAACTTTGGAAGAATCCGTGAGAAAGTCAGAATTCTGTTACGAACAGAGCAAGAAAAGGGAAAGTCTACCAAATTGGAAGACTAAAAAGACTAGTCAATTTGATCAAAGGAGAAGAGGATTCAAATCAAACAACAGTTTTGGAAATAATTCCAAGAACTTCTCCAAAAACAACTACCAGAAAACTAATTTTAAGAATAAGCTACCCTAGAATACTGCAACATCAAAGGGAATGGATTTATCTAATAATTTTGTTAGAAATACTGAACTACTAGAACCTGTCAAATGCTGAGAATGGCAAGGACCACACTACACCAAGTACTATCCAAACCAGAAGGAAAATATCAGGAACATACACATTGTACAGGAAGAAGAAACAGTTGGAGATGTGGCCAACGAGATGCACAACATAAATGCAGTGCTAGAAAATCGACAGGAGGATCACCAAACTTCTATGGTAGAAGTGCAAGGTATGATCCAAAATTTCTCTGTTTCCATCTTAATTGATCAAGGAGCTAGTCTAAGTTATATATCTCCTAACATATTGGAAAAGTGTAAATCATGGCTAGTCCAGCTAGCCATTGGAACTAAATGAAAGGTAGTAAAATATGTTGAAGGTTGTAATTTGATGATGAATCAGTTTGAAACTCATGTCAAACTAAAAGTGTTACCTTTAGGATCTTACGATATTATCATAGAAATCGATTGGCCTAAAAAACACCAAGTAATTTTAAATTTATTTCAAAAGACTTTTACTTATTTGAATAAGGAAGGAGAAAGAATTACTATTATAGGAATTCCTAGGAAGATATCTATCAGACAAATTTCATCCTTACGGATGAAAAAGGTTGTAAGGAAGGGTTGTAAAGTTTTTGTTGTACACATTGTAAATAATGAACAAGTTAATAAAGAAAATAAACCAAGATTCGAGGATATCCTGATCCTGTAAGATTTCATGGATGTATTCTTGGAAGAAATTCCATGGTTTCCTCCTAAACAAGATCTGAACTTTGCAATTGAATTAGTACCTGGAGCGGTGCCTAATTCAAAATATCCCTATCGAATGAACATCTTGGAGCTCAATGAACTTAAATTAAAATTACAAGAGTTAATAGATAAACATTACATAAGACCAAGTGTATCCCCTTGGAGAGCACTGGTCCTTTTTGTTAAAAAGAAAGATGGTACTCTACGTCTATGCATAGACTACCATCAACTTAATAAAATGATGATTAAGAATATATATCCTCTTCCCTGCATTGACCATCTGTTTGATTAGATATGCGGAGCGACGATATTCTCTAAAATTGACTTAAGGTCTAGTTATCACCAAGTTAGAATTAAAGATAAAGACATCTTTAAAACTGCTTTCTGGACAAGATACGAGCATTATGAATTCGTGGTTATGCCCTTCACGCTAACCAACATGCCAGAAACTTTTATGTGCTTAATGAACAGTGTTCTAAGTAAGTATTTAGAAAAATTTGTAGCCGTCTTTATAGATGACATATTAATTTATTCTAAGACAAAAGAAGAGCATGATGAACACCTAAATATAATTTTACAAGTATTAAGAGAACATCAACTATACGCTAAGTTCAACAAATGTGATTTTTATAAAGATAGAATACAATATTTGGGACATGTAATATCCGAAGAGGGGATATCAGTGGACCTGGATAAAATAAAATCTATTATTGATTGGCATGTTCCTAAGGATGTAAATGATGTATGATCCTTTATGGGGATACCACGGTACTACCAAAATATTATTGAAGGGTTTTCAAGAAATGTGAACCCTATAAGTTCATTACAGAAAAAGCGTAAGAAATTTGTTTGGGATAAAAAATGTGAAGACAATTTTAAATAATAAAACAAAGGAATTATTAACTACTGCGCCTATCTTAAAATTAGAAGACCTAGACAAAGACTTTGTCATATGCACTCATGCATGTACCGAAGGCTTGGGCGGGGTGCTGACATAGGAAGGTCATGCAATTGCATATGAATCGATAAAATTAAAGACTCATGAAAATAATTATCCAACCTATGATTTAGAATTGGCTGCAATAATCCATGCTTTAAAAATCTAGCTTCATCACTTAATAGGTAAAAGATTTATGCTAATGTTTGATAATATAAGTCTAAAATATATGTTTGATCAGCAAAATTTGAATGCAAGAAGCTAGATGGATAGCTTTCCTTAGCGAATATGATTTTGAAATCAAACATATTAAAGGGAAAAAAAATAAAGTGGTTGATGCCTTAAGCAGAAATGTTGTAACAAATTTTATAGCTGCCATTAGTAGTTACCAAACTGATTTAGAAGATAAATTGAAAGAAGGAACAAACGGGATCGAGAATACCATATTTTAAAAGAAAAGATAACTCAGAATACATCTAAAAATGTAATTATAGATTACAATTTTAATGAACAATGTTTAATACTATTTAAAAACACACTATATGTACCAAACATATCATACGTTAAGCTTCTGATTTTGAAAGAAATTCATAAAAGTCCTAATTTTGGACACCCATGGTATTAGAAAATGATAACTATGTTAAGAAAATAGTATTTTTGGCTTAACATGAAAAACGAGGTTGCTGAATATCTAGCTGGGTGTATTGATTGGCAACAAGTTAAGGCTGAACATCAACATGTAGCAGGCCTACTACAACCATTACCGATTCCAAATTGGAAGTGTGAAGTTATCAGTCTTGACTTTGTACCCGGTTTACCAAAAACCGAGAAACAAAATGATTCCATAATGGTGGTTGTAGACAAGTTAAGTAAAGGAACACACTTTATTCATGTTAAAAAAACTCATACAATTGCTTATATTACTAATATTTTTATGAAAGAAATATTTTGTTTGCATGGAATTCGAAAGGTAATTATTTCTGATCGAGATCCTAAATATACAGGTAATTTTTGGAAAACTTTATTTAAATGATTAGACACTAAACTAAATTTCAGTATTGCTTATCATCCACAAATGGATGGAAAAACATAAAGAGTTAATTAGGTACTAGAAGATATTCTCCGAATGTATGTTAGTGATTATCCCAAAAAGTGGGAATAATATTTCCACTCAATTGAATTTGCTTACAATAACCATTATCACGCTTCAACAAAGCTTAGTTCTTTTGAAATATTATATGGTAGAAAGTGTAACACTCCAATTACATGGAGCAATACAGTAGATTGATTGATGTTAGGACCTCACATGTTAAAATCATTAGAACTAACAGTGAAACAAGTACAAGGAAACTTGAAAACTTGTCAAGGAAGGAAAAAGAGTCATGTCGATCTTAAAATAACTCTGAAGGAATTCCAAGTTCGTGAGCATGTGTTTGTTAAGTTTAAACCAAGAAATATATCCTTTCAATTAGGGAGTTGTGCTAAATTAGCACCCAAGTGTTGTGTATCGTTCGAGATATTGGCAAGAGTGGGTTCGGTGGCTTATCAACTAGCATTACCACCTAATCTTAGAATACACAATGTTTTTCACATTTCTATTTTGAAAAAGTATATACATGATGCTACTCATGTGATTGACTAGAATTTGATTTAGGTATAACCAGAAGGACACTTTCCGATGGAACAAGATTGTATTCTCAGTAGGAGGAAAATTTTTTTCCAGAATCGCACCATTGGACAGGTAAAGGTGCAGTGGAAACACCTCAGTCCAAATGAAGCAAGTTGGGAACTAGAGAGCGATATGCGGGTGGCATGGGCCAACTCCATTCAAAGAATACTCAAAATAACTTAAGCAACATTGAGGACAATGTTGAGCTTTGGGACCGGGCGGGGGAGGGGGGGTGTTTGTAACATACCCAAAATTGAAAAAAAAAATTATTATTTTTTTCAGCAAAAACATTATGTTAATTTTTATTGTAAGTTAAGACTAAGTGGGTCAAGGATGACTGTAATTGAAGAATTATTTATTTTATTAATTAATAAAAGGAGACACCTATTGAGGGGATACTGTTAAATGAGTGTTCACTGCCTACTAGGAGGAAGGAGAATCTATAAAAGGTTGATTGACAAGTGTCAACACTAGCATTCACTTTCTAGCTGTGGTAGGAGCATAATCCCTAAAAAAGTGGTCATGTTTTGTGAGAGGGGGAACTGATCTAGGTGGCTCATTAAATTACAAAACTGACCCTAAGACCTAGGCAATCTTATATAAACCATCAAATTGAGCAGTAGGATCGCCACTTATTCTGATTTCTCATAGAATGAACTTTGTGATTGCTGCAAACTGAAAATTCGAGAACACAAAGAATTTGATGAGGGCATAGCTAAAGTGATTTGCTAAGTTAAGTCTGTTTTTTAGTGCTGAGTCGTAGAAGTCTATTGTGTAGCAGGGATATCTGTCCTAGTGGTGCAATGAGTAAGATTGGGGGTCCTAAGCAAGTGATTTGGCTGCTTCAAGAAAAGGTTGGGTGGAACAATCTCCCTTGGGTGTTGGTCCCATTTATCTATAATACTTCCAGGTTCTAGCTTTAATCTCTTTATGATATTGATTATTTATGTTTAAAAGAATGATACGATGTTTAAAATGAAGTTACAATTAATAGTTATAGTTTTCATAGTTTTCTTTGGATAAAGGTTGACTGAGAAAATAATTATCCCCTGTATTTTCCACTCACCGAAGTGACATAATCTAGTACAAGAGATATGAATTATGTTAAATAGGAATATATGTTGAGCAATAGTACAGATTGATGAATGAATGGTATTTACAGTAATTAAGATGTATTTTTACTTTCATACTGTGTATAGTCTACGAACGGATAAAATTTACCAGCTTTTGATCCACATCCATTTAGAAAACATTTAACAGTTTACCAGAAATAATATTTATTTTGCATTAGAACTATAGAAGTTAAAACATATTACAAAGTCCTTCCTTTTTATACATTTATTTACTTACTATCCTCTAACATATAATTAATAAAATGGTGAGATCTAAGTTCATCTCAACTTCTCTTTTGTATTAATATTTTAAAAGACAATTTGTCTCTCCCAAATATTTTCAAAAATCATTCTAGAATAACGAGAGTTCACCTAAATCAAATTAGTGCTCAGCTAATTTATTAATAAAACACTAGGTCGAGATCATCAATGAATCTTAGCACTAGTTAGAGGCTTCTGATTTTAGCTGGCATTGTCTCTGCAGTGGTTATCTATAGAATAAAGGTTCAGGACGCCTTAGGGATTAACCTTTTCTAAAAATATCAAACAGTCTCTAGATTTATTTATTTTAACATAACTAAATAAATGGAGTAAGGCTCTACGGTATAAAAGCCATGAAACCATAGACCTATATAACTAACCATTGTTTCATTAAAGAAATTGATATAAGAAGTAGACATAAGTACTTTTCTATCTAACCCTTATCTCATGTCAGAAGTTTGAACAAATACCAAGCCTTGTGTAAATAATGATGGTAACATATAATTACTTTAAACTAAGATTATAGCTTTACAACAGAATAACCTACGATGTTCGTAATAGTTGTTATAATTCTGGTTAACATAAAATATATAATAAGAGCTTTACACAGAGAGACTCTACAGTGTGTTTTCAAAATAACAACTAATACATCCAATTGTAAAGGGAGTTATGATTCAGCTTACCAGCCCAAGAAATCGACAGAAAACAAGGAGCATTACGACCTTGTCTATTCTAAATACTTTCTTTTATTTTAAAACAAAAGTGTAACAATGGCGTTTTAATGCAAATTGAAACCAAAACTTTAGAGAGGAGGCTAACGGCCTTACCATTTTCACATTCATTTACGAATATAAAAACCTTATAGAGTCAGTTAAAAACTGAGATATCCATCAAATAACCCTTATGAGTGTTATAGTTTTACAAGTATGCTAAAACATCAAAAGGAAAGAAAGAAACTAAAAGCAATATTTATAAGCATTTTAACATTCTTCATCTAAGTCACAAGACTTAACGGCAAAGAGTTTTCCATTGTTTTTAAATCCTTACACGATGGACAAAGTATAATTTCCAGAAATGTACAGTATTAATAACCTTGAGGGTGTTTTCAATCTTTAACTTAAGTTCAGAACCAAAACCATTATTTTTACACAAAGTCTCTTATGACTCGTTCATCAAAAAAATATGACAAATAGTCACAACAAAAGTCGTATTACTGAAATAAAAGCATTACACTCTCCAACTTGCTATTTGAAAAATGCAAAGGAAAACATAAAGCCCTTCGAGGGTCTGTTACAATATTTTCTTTAAAATAAAAAGATAACCCAACAAATACACACAACGTCTTAGTCAAATATGATTCCATGAAACACGATGATAAACACCTCGTATTAACAATTGTATATTATACCAAAGGAAATTCATTTTACTTCAATGTTGACAGCAGAGTGGAGAAGACCCAACGCTAGGTAGCACATCTTGAGAACCCAACCAACTATACAAATCCGTGCAAGTATGGATTTTAGTCTTACCATTTTTGGAGGAACCCTCAAAGCCGAAGTCTCACCTTAGCCTTTCGGAGAGTTTCCCTGCACTCTAAAAACCAAACAAAAAAGGAATTAAAACATACAAAATAAAAAATAACTAACTATACGAAGGATAAAAGAGGTGAAGCTACAGTTAGCTCTTGGTATGTTGCTTCCACACACGGTCAACTCCAAGTCTTCTAACTCCTGTAACAAGCAAGAAGAGTATGGGGTGTGACCATGACAAGTTTGGCAACTTCTCCCACTTAGGATGCAGACAGAGCAGGATCGAAGGGTAGCTTCCCGGAGAATAGTAAGAGCATCTCTCACCTCTTCCAAAAAAAACATAAACAAAATAACTATGCATATTCCAATGCTCGTAAGAACCCTTAGGGTTTCAAAGCTTATGCTTTCCAACACGTGGAGGACACCTTGGAATCGAAGGGTTGAATTAATTAACAAATATTTATTTTGTCCTTGCAAGATGTTAAGTGGATATCAACATTTAAATCTTACAGTCATCCTGTCACATCCACTAAGAAACATAACCTTGGCATGGTTTCCACTTTGGAGGATAGTATCTTGTTATACCTTTCAAACATTATATTATACGTGCAGATCGACCTTTAGCAATTTAGTTAGGTTTCTAACATTTGTATTATGGCTTGAACTTGGCAAATAACAACTTGGGATTAAGGTTAGAACCTTTTCAAACCTTAGTGTAGGTATCATATGTTGTGTATGGCATCTTAGATTAGAGTTTGGTGCATAAACTGTGTTGGAAAGTCACTTCACAACCTGCAATTGTTAGAAGAGAAATTTCATGTCGTAAATGACTAAGTAAGACCCTAACCAATTCCTTGTGCAACTCAAGCCCAATAACAAACAAACGACCGCAACAAAGTTGTCTTGAGGCATTAAATTAACGTTAGATAGTTTTGTTATAACAAGAAATAATATCATGTAGAGAGACCACCATATAAGCAAGCAAGTATTAACTTAAACTCATGACGACGATAACGCTTGACGAAGAAAATATGGATAATAACCATAGCTCTAAATATGTTTCTAGTAAATTTTGATATTTCAAGGAGTAAATAATTTTTTTAATTTATTTTGCTATTGTTGGGGTTGTTACACTATTGTATTTAAATATGATTTTACTTTGATTTATTATCATTTTTATCACTATCTCTATGTATTTAAATGTAATTTTATTTTGATTTATCTTTTATCTACTGTTATTTTTATCACTATTTTTACTTTATCTAAATATAATTTTATTTCCATTTTTTATATATAATGTTTTATTTTTTATTTCCATATTTTATATAAAATAAATTTTTTTATTATTTTATTGGGATTAAGGAATATTGCTACTATATTACTAAATATAATTTTATTTTCATTTACTTTTTATTCACTATAATTTTTATCACACTCTTGTGGTTAAATATGAATTTATTTATTTTTATATAGAATATGTTATTCTGATTTTTTTATTATAGAATATTTTAATATGCTTTTTTTTTTAATTTAAGGGAAAAAAAAAGAAATTTAAATCATAGAAAGTTATTTTCTTTTACCTTTTAAAATGTGATAAATTAAAGTTGAGATGATGACATTTTAATAACTTTCATAATCATTATCATTATAAAATTAATTTGAACAAATTAATTTTAATAGATTTTAATAACTCCCATCATCATTCTCATATTATATTTAGATATTATTTCAAATAAATTATGTGAATAATTATGTCTTGAAATTATTTGTATCTTCATTTCTAACAAATATCTTTTAAATGTTTTAATTGTATTAATTAATGCTTAAATTTTTTATTTAATTTTTTTTTAAATTATATAAATATAAATGTGTTTCTTTTAAAATTTTAGAATAATTATATTTGCATATGAAAAAAATTAAATTTTTTTAAAATAAAATATTACAAATTACAAATTTATATTCTTCAACTTTATGATTTATAAATTTATATTCTTCAACTTCATTTTTTTAAAATAAAAATATTATAAGTTATAAATTTATATTCTTCAACTTTATATATATAAAATAATTTATTTTTTCTTATTTATATATATAATAATTTTATAAAATGTCATAATATATAAATTTGATTTAAATTTACTAATTATTTAGTTATATTTTTTACAACATTTATCTCTTATTATAACATTTATATTTCTAAAGAAAAAAGAAAACAATAAATTAAGTAATTAAGTATCATGCTTAAGAGGTCCAATAATCATATAAGTGGTTAAGTATGTCAAATGCTAATGGATTTGTTTAAGACATTCAATGTTAATAATCATAAAATGTATGATAGTTGTTAAAGACATAAAAATATTTTTCAATTATAAATTTATTTTTTATTTTAAAACAAATATTTTTTTTTTAACAAAAACTGAAAAAGGATTTTATAAACAGCCTGTGCACAGCCATTCAGTACAGATCAAAAAGAGGAAGGATAATCCTGCAGATCAAACGTGGAGCACTATAGGCTGAGCCTCGAAGTTGTCCAAAAAATTGCATACAAGGTTCTTCCATAATAACTAACAGCTCGGGCAGTATATACCCTTATATATTGCTTACATAATAAGAGACAGAAAAACATGTATCCATAATAAAAAGAACCAGATTACAGGTTGCCTCTGAAGTGTTTTGGCTGCACAACTGATTCTTCCTCCATTGGACGCTCCGCTTCGACAATTGCTCCATTGACCCTGCTTCCCTGGTTCATGGTGATGAAACGCTCAAGATCTTCCTAGATCCGATTCACTTTTCCCATCATTTCTCGCAAGGTGCTTTCATTGTCATCGATCCGGGAATCATGGTTACTGATTTGTAATGAAGTGTAACTCACAATTTCCCCCATACTTTTCATTTCCCAAGCTACCTCTTTGTTGTCCATGACTCCTATGGCTACCATCTCATACAAGCGTCGAAGATTTTTCTTAATGTCCTGAATACCTGCGTTATCCCCAGCTTGAGCCATCCTACCAGAATTTGCAGAGATTTCTAGGCAAGCGAACTGACTGTACAATGGGTCAGCAATTAGAGTGTTGTTCGTAATTTTGAGCAAGGGAGAGTTAAGAAAGCGACTCAGCACTGAGAGTTCTTGCTGAAGCACCGAACCCCCTTGTCTGTCAACGCAAACCAGCGTTCCCACAGCGCCTTCCTGCCACCCAGAGCAGAGGAAACCTAAGACTCGGCAAAGGCTGCCAGGGTGAGTAGAATTTATGCCAAATCCAGTGCCTAAAGGCCACGATGCAGAAGAGAAATTACAGTGGCAGTTGGAGAAGGCTGCGAGAGCAAGCCTGTCCTTCACAAATGAGTGAGTGAGGGGGAGAGCCTGCCAAGGGATGCCTTGCAGCCTGCCTCCTTCAATACTAGTCACCACCTCCTGGAGAATTCGCAGCTTGTCATGAGAACCAGACTGTTTCAAAGCCGAGAATGAATACATGGCGTTGCAATGGAGCGGCATAAGGAGAGGGCCGGAGATAGAGCAAGCGTGCAGGGGAGGATAGCAATAAACCCACAGCCTGAGAGTTTTAATGCTTGGAGAGCTCGAGGTGAAAGGAGGACAAACTATAGTCCACGCGGCCAGGGGATAGATGCTGAGAGGACGAGCGATTAAATGCCAAGAGCCGTCAAAGATTGAGTGGAGGCCAGCTACGAAGGGGAGTGGCAGATCAAAGGTGGGGAATAAGGAGGGGGGAAAGAGGATTAGGAGAATGGGGAGGGGATAAGGTAGAAGGGGGAGAAAAAAGGAGGGATAAGGGGAAAATGACAAGGGGGGAGGGGAAAAAATGGAAAGAGAAGGAGAAGGAGTGGGGGGTGAGGATTTTTTGTTGAATTGAGCGAGGGTTAAGTGCTTCATTAAGAAATTCCAAGTAGTGGTTGGACGAAGGGGATGCTTCCAGCCTTGCATTAAGGAATGGGTTTGAGAATGGGCTAGGCTCCATCCTGACTATAGTGCCCTTACGGGAGGCTCCCACATTGGCCATACTGTCTGCTGCTGTATTGTTTTGCCGAAGGATGTGATAAATCTCATAGGAGTTGGCCATGAGAAGCTTGGATTTTCCATATAACCGACGACATTTGATAGCTCCTGTAGGATATCCATTGACCAATTTGTAGATGACGTGCCTTGAGTCCCCAAATATCAAAACCTTGCGAAGCTTCTTAGTGTTTAATAGGTGAAGGCCCTAGATAAGGGCCAGCCACTCCGCTTCGTTATTGGTTCTTCTACCAAGCCCCCAGGCAAAGGTCTGTTCTACATATCCTTCGGGATTCAAGAGATATTTTAAAACAAATATTAAAAAATATAAATTTAATGTAAATAATTATTATAATAATTATCTAGTTCAATTTTATAAAAAAATAATATTGATAAAAATTGTTTTAAAATTGACGGTTTCTAATCTAATGAATAAAAGAAATATTTTTTTAATGTCACTTTAATGATTGCATTTTCAGTAACAAAATCATTCTTCGAAGCAATTATTCTAATCTTAATTTTCTTGGGTTACATGATGACTTTAGTGTACATAGTCGGTAAAAAGAAGCTCTACAAATCTAGATGAAATGAAGTGGCCAAATTCTAGCTATATAACTTGTATTCATGGGATTGGTAGTAGTGTGGTAGATTATGTTATACTTGATATCCCTTTGTACAACCAAATGATAAATCTAGACACCTTATGTAACACCCCCAAGACATTATTATTTTATTAAATATTTGTGAAAATTATTTTGAAAACAATTATTTTTGTAAGAGTTAATTAAAAACTCGAAAATAATCACAAGAGGTGTGAGTGACATTTTGGACAATTTTATTTTATTTTATTATTAATAAAAGGAAAAGACACTTGGAGAATTTAGTTACATGAGGGGACACCACCATGGCACAAGAGAACATGTGTAAGCAAGCTAGAGAGATCTTTACGAGTCAAATCCAACTTATCTAAAACTTGACAACGAGACAAAATCCTAAATCATAGGGATTTATGGATTGATAGGAGAAAAAGCTATATATATGGGTGCACTGGGATAACACATGACATCGTGTTGTGCATGGAGAAACCTTGCTCTGAGTGCATGTGTTTCGTGCTTGTCCTTTTCATAAGTCCATCATTGAAGTTGTTATAGACTCTCGGAGAGAGTGACGCGTTTGTAACATAGCCAGAACCGAAAAATATATATTTATTATTTATTTGAGAAAAAAACATTATGTTAAATTTATTGTAAATTTTATGACCAAGTTGGTCAAGGATGACTGTAATTGAAGAATTATTTATTTTAATAATTAAAAAAAAAGACACCTATCCAAGGGAGACTGTTAAATGAGTGTTCACTGACCCACTAGGATGAATGAGTAGCTGTAGAAGGCTGGTTGTCAAGTGGCAGCACTAGCATTTCACTTTCTAGTTGTTGCAGGAAGCATAATTCCTAAAAATGTGGTCATGTTTACCTCAGAGGGGGAACTGAGATAGTGGCTCATTTAATTCCAAAACTGACCCAAAGGCCTAAGCAATCTTATAAATACCATCAAATTCAACTCGAGGCTCACTACTCATTCTAATTTCTAAGTGAATGAACCTTGTGACTGCTGCAAACTGAATAGTCAAGCACACAAGGAATTTGACAAGTGGATACCTAAAGTGGAATTGTTGAGTTAAGTCTGCTACTGAGTATTGAGTTATAGCAACTTGTTGTGTGGACTATTTTCCAATGATCTTTGTCCTAGTGGTTTAGTGAACAAGCTCGGGGGTCCTAAAAAAGTAACTTTAGCTACTTCAGGAGAAGGTTGGGTGGAATAGTTTCCTTTGGGTGTTTGTCCCCTTCTACATATTATCGAGGTTCTAGCTGTTATTTAATTCTAAAGTCTATACTTTTATTTGAAAGTATGCTTAGCAGCTGAAAGTAGGTTGAATATAAGGTTAGCTGAGATTCCACAGTGAGGATTCATGGCATCTAATGGAGAATCTGCAGTGAGAAGATTTGTTGTGACGTTTCGAACCAAGCGTGGTTCATCTTCAGGACAAGGCAATGCCTGGAGATTGTACCTCTTTCATTGGTGTATTAATATAGGAATCGTCACTTTCGCTTGAGATGGCCGACAAGGTTTGTCTTGTCCAAGCAAAAATTAGGGTTAATAATTTTATGATTAATATAATTTATTGTTTTTTATAATCATAATTAATTTATTTAAACTTTTGGGATAATAAACTTATTAAGAATTTGTATTAAAGAATTTTTTTTAAATTATTTATTAAGGTTTTTAAAAAAAAATTTAATAATTGTTATTATAGGCTTTTTTAAATATAAACAATGCAAACCTTTGATATAGGTTCAATAAATTTAATTTAAACATTTTATTATTTTATTTTAAACAATTTATGTTTAGTTTTTAATAAATTATTTTAATTCTTATAAATTCTTTTTTAAAAATAATTTATTATTATATTATTTTAAAATTAACTTATTTTAATTTATTAAGGGAAATATAATTAAATTTTATTTTTTTAGGAGCTCAAACATTAGGTTTTTTAATTTAATTGGGGAATTTTTTTTATTTTAATTAGGGCAAAAAAGTTTTAAGGTAAATATTTTTAGGGTAAAATTAGGAAAAACTTTGGGGAAAAAGATTTTTAGGGAAAGAATTTTTAGTGAAATTAGGGAAAGTTATTTTTAGGGAAATTTTTTAAGGAAACCATTTTAATTGTAATTTTATGGAAAAAATATTTAATTATAATTATAATTTAAGTTTTTTAAGCTTTTTAAAAAAAAATTAGGTTTTAATTCTTATTTAGCTTGGTTAGGTTGGGCAACCATGATCGACTAATAGACAGGCCGTCATCTCTGTTCAAGCATTTAGGGTTTTTACTATCTCTATAGCTTCTCTAATTCTCCTCTTCGACTAGCTGTCAACTTGTGCTAACACCTGCATATCCTCGATTTTAATAGGGTGTTTTGTGTTATGCAAGTGTTCCACTAAGGCTGACTTGTGGGTTCTATTGAGACAGATATCTGCACAGTGTTCTTTAACCCTAGTTCGGATGGACCGTCTTGTTTCGCCAATGTAGGCTTTCCCACATTCACAAGGAATTAGTTAAATCCCCTTTTTAATACTTGGGTCAACACGATCTTTTACAGACCTAAGTAACTTCCTAATGTTGTTATGAACTCTATCTCTCGAAGTTGTGCAGAAAAATTGTTCTAAGAGAATATATCTATAATTATGTTATTCGAAGTTAAGGTTTAAAGTTTACTGTTATGGTTATTATGTTAGCTACACATCATTAATGGTTGTTCATTTTCTTTCCTGCATCTCTCAGTATAGTACCTCTACTATATTTTCAATCTGTTGTATAGTTACATTTATCACTGATAATCTAGTTTTTAAATAAAATATATTTATAGTGACAGAGATTTAGATATATAGATATATAAGACAAAAAAAATAAAAATAAAAATTAAGACTGTTAGATAACTCAATATGCTAGTAATACAGTTTCTAGACTTTAACCGAAACAATGCTTTCTTTTTATAAAAACATCAAGGGTTTAAACCTAATACATAATATGCATGAGTATGCACATGTTAAAGTTTTACGGTTATAAACTTTTCAACTTGGAACCTCTATTTTTACCATTATGTCCTTTTAGGGCCAAGTTCTAGTTGATAATTTAAAAACCTAAATACTAGTATAGTAAACAAAACCATTAAATACCCAATCAAGTTTATCGACAAGTTGCAGCACTGGTTACGGGCCACATGCCGAATTGATATTGTTATTTGTAAGATAATTGCTTACAGAAGAAAATTGTAGACATCCTTAGGGTTTAATTTTAATTGTTTTAGGAACAATATTATCATTTAAGAAAAAACTAAATCTTTAAACAGTGGCGCTACGGACTCTCTTAAAAAATTGCACCAATGAAAAAGGCCTCACAACCTAGACTCTTTAACAAAGCGATCATAAAAATTATCTACGGCCTTATTGCCTACTAATAATACTTTAAAGAAATTAAATACTGTAAAATTCAAGGTAGGTGTAAAACCCCCGTGGGTCTTACCAAACCATAGAACCATTGTTCATTTTAATAAAAAATTATCACTGTCAATGCCCTTACGGCCCTATCTAAACGTAAACACGACAATATAAAAGGCCTCGTGAATACGTTATTATAAACCTATACAAACTGTAAAAATTTCAACCAGAATAGGAAATCGAAATTGAGAATAGCTATTGCAGCAATGATACAAATAAATAAAAAAGTATTTCATTGTGTTATAGATATCCCTCAAAGAATCGCAACTATTACAAATATCTATGCAAAACCAAAGATCAAAATAGAGGCCTTACGGTTGCATCGTTTTTCTTTAAAGAAACAAAATAGTGAATATCAAGATAGGATTCAAAGACTGTAAACATAAAATCCTCACGGGAATTTTTTTTTCCATAAAAGATAAACAGTAATAGTTTATTTGGCAGTGGCTCTGTGGCCAATAATTTCTTTCAAAAACAATTTCAACAGAACTTTACAATGCTAAAACGAGGTTATTAACAAATTTTCAGTTTACATCTTGGAAAACAAAAGTAACCTGTCAGTAAAAAAATGTGGCTTAGCCGTTACGGCTCCATAGACAAAGGGATTATCCCTTACAGTGCAAAGTATAAACAGCCTCACGACTACCAAAAACCAGCTTATCGCTCTCATGCCCAATGCTAAATGAAGAGTTGGAATCCTAACTGGCCTTAGAAAAATGCAGAGTAAGGCACAGTTCCACAAGCTATCGAGAGCCAAGAAGGGTGAGATTTTAGGTCTTACCCGGACCACAGATGCCTTCTAAGACATACACCAACCAAGAACTCACTTACAAGGATCTTTTTTGAATGCCTCATGCACATTATGAATGCAAGAGTTAAAACATTATCATATAAATTGTTATAACTACAATTTCTTCTTCCTGTAACTACTTCATGTAAGTAAAACCGAAAGGAGATTTACCTAGTTTGATGAAATTATGAAGGCGAACCCAAACCACCAGCAATATTTACGTTTGTGCAAGAAAGGAGGACAGGTGTCGAAGGACGATCACTTGGGTACTCCACCTTAGAACCATCACAAGTTACAGACAGGAACCCAACAAAACTACATAGTACGAAAAGACTAAGCTTTGAAGACAAGCCTCCACATTTTACGGGAAACACATTAAATCCTATGGTTTTGCCGTGAAACAGTTGGCCTATAGATGGAGCAATAAATGCATTCACATGGCCTGTGCGATTGACCATTAATGCATGCCCCTTTTCCATTAAATCAATCATCAAGACTTTATGGATATACATACCTTGTAAAAATTTAATGATATGAATAACTTATATCATCATAGGATTTTCCACTTTTACATAGTTTCATGTATTTACTAGTAGTTGGGTGTTTTTAAAATTTAGGGTTGGGTATAACATAGGAGATACTTTATCCATGAACCTTAATGTCACCCCTTTCTCAGGATGTTTGGTGTACTTGGTTTTAGGACTTTGTTCCCGTATCTAGGTAGTTAAGCCTCAATTGTTTTCACCTGCACAAGAAAAACATGATTTATGCATTAGCCATGACAGCTAAGTAAGACCTAAGAAAACTCCTCTTCCAAGTTGATAGGCAAGGTGAAGGATGGAAGAACAACAATAGAGTTACAACTTTTGGTTCTCTGATAAAATATAAGAAAGATTACGACAATTAAGTAATGACTAATTTTTTTACACACTAAACTAATGTCATTAAAAGATGTGTCATGGAAGACATAAAATATTATAATTTTGCAATCATCTTAGAGTCACTTCTGAGTTAATGTCACAACTAAATTAGAGTAAAATAGAACGTCTCTTGGATTTATATTTATAGGGAAAGTACACTTTTACATGGAATAAAAAAATTATTTATGAAATTATGGAGATGGTTTTTTTTCTTCTTTTTTACTAGGGGAATTGGTAACTGGACGATTCTGGTACTCATGTGACACGGGGTCTGTTCACGTTGGCTGCCACTATAACCCTAGGTTCATCCACACAGCCTACAAGCATGGGGCACGGATGAGTCGAGGTGAGATTTGAATTGGAGACCTCCTTTACAACATTCCTTCATTTACACGGAACTTGCCAATCAGTCTACACCCCTGCGGGCGAAATTATGGAGATGTTACAAGTGGTATCAAAGCAAGTTTCCAAACACTAGGCCTAATTGGCTCACTCACATGCAAATAAGAAACAAATATGCTGATCATATTTTACATGTATTTCTGTACAAAAATATTAAATTTGTTTTGCAGGAAAATGGAAGGTGTTGAAGCATTTGCTGAAAATGGGTCTGAGCACAATAACCGAGAAAACATTTATGTAGAACTGAATAATCCACCTTCAAAGCTACTACAAACAGTTAAGGAGTTAAAAGATGAACTGCAAACTTAAAAAATGGATAATGAAATAATTCTGTAAATGAATCAGTTGTTATTAGAAAAATTGCATAACAAAGGAAAAGATAAAAGAAATGTTTATGAAACTGATTCTGAAACAGTGTCCTACAAACATAAAGGAGATAAAGAAAAATATTTTGTTAGTGAATATTCTTCATAGGTTAATGCAAGGTCACATAAGGGAAGGTATAAATACACAAGTGACAGTAGTGAAAGTGACCGTAAACCTAGGAGAAGGAAGTATAAAACCTACAAAGAAATTTCTAGGGATTATAAAAAAATAAAGCTTCCCATGTTTAATGGAGAAGTAGAAAAAGGTGAAGAAGTCAAGGCTTGGTCGTCAAGAATGAAGAAATATTTATAAATCTATAACTATTCTGTCAGACTAAAAGCCCGGATGGCTATTTACAATTTAACTGGAGGAAGACATAAAAAGAGTCAAAAATATCAAGGAGAAGCACTTAACCTAGAGATTTTTAAAAAGAATTTTAAAAGGAATTTTTTATCTGAAGAATACTATGAGGAAAGACATAAAGAATTCTATGAACTAAAATTGGGTTCAATGTCAATGAAAGAGTTAAGTAGAAAATTTCTAAGTCTGTTAAGATATGTACCTTACATAATTGATGAAAAGCCTAAAATACAAAGGTTTTTAAGCTGTCTTCCCACTAGCTTCAAGGATAGAATTGAGTTTGATAACCCACAGAATCGAGAGGAAGCTATGAGAAAGGATGACTTCTGTTATGAACTCGGTAAAAAGAGAGAAAACTTACCTAACTGGAAGAATAAAAGAACTAGTAATTTTGATCAGAGGAGAAAGGGATTTAAGTCAAATAATAGTTTTGGAAATAACTCCCGGAACTTCTCTAGAAATAATCATCAAGGAGCACATTTGAAAAATAAGGCGCAACAAAATACTACAACACCAAAAGGTAGGGATATGTCTAACAATTTTGTTAAAAATAATGAACATAAGGAACTTGTAAAGTGTTGGGAATGCCAAGGACCACATTATTCCAAGTACTCTCTGAACAAAAAGGGGAACTTCAACAACGTGCATACCACCGAGGAAGAGGAAACAATTAGAGCTGTGGAAAATGAAATGCCAAGAATAAATGCATCTTTGAGGAACCGACAAGCGGACCATCACACTTCTATGGTGGAGGTGCAAGGTATGATACAAAACTAGTATGTTTCCATCCTGATTGATCCAGGTGCTAGTTTAAGTTATGTATCAACTAGCATAGTGGAAAAGTGCAGTTTATCTTTAAAAACATTTGAAAAATTCTAGCTGGTCCAGTTAGCTACATGAACTAAAAGGAAAGTGCTCAATTATGTTGAAAACTATAATTTGCTTATGAGTCAGTTTGAAACTCAAATCAAGTTAAATGTGTTACCGTTAGGGTTTAATGATGTCCTAATACGTATGGATTGGATGGAAAAACACCAAGTGATTTTAATTTTTTTTTTAACTTTTACTTGTTTAAATGATAAAAGAGAAAGGATTTCAGTTAAAAGAATACCTAGGAAGGTCTCTGTTAGACAAATATCAGCCTTGCAGATGAAAAAGGCTGTAAGAAAGGGTTGTAAAGTTTTTCTCTACACATAATAAATAATGAAAAAAATGATAAGGAAGATAAGCTAAATTTCTATGAAATTCCAATCCCATAGGGTTTCTTGGATGTTTTCCACGAAGAAATTCCAGGACTACCTCAAAATATAGATCTGGATTTTACAATCGAATTAGTACCAGGATCGATACCAAATTCAAAAGCTCCTGATTGAATGAAAATTTTAGAACTTAACGAATTAAAATTGCAATTGCAATAATTAATAGACAAAAACTATGTAAGACCAAGTATATCCCCTTGGGGAGCATCTATCCTTTTTGTTATGAAGAAAGGACATTACATCTATGTATAGACTATTGTCAACTGAATAAAATGACAATTAAAAATATGTATCCTCTGCCCCGCATCGATGATTTGTTTGATTAGATATGTGGAGTGACAATATTTTCAAAAATAGACTTGAGATATGGATATCATCAAGTCAGAATTAAATACAAGGAAATATTTAAGACTTCTTTCAGAACTAGATACAGGAACTATGATTTTGTGGTTATTCCATTTGGGCTAACTAACGCTCCAACAAATTTCATGTGCTTAACAAACAATTTCCTAAGTAAATAGTTAGACAAATTTGTAGTCATCTTTATAGATGACATATTAATCTATTCTAAAACGAAAGAAGAGCACGACGAACACTTGCAAATAATACTACAGTTTTTAAGAGAACATCGACTATATGCTAAGTTCAGTAAATGTGAATTTTATAAAGATAAGATACAGTATCTAGGGCACATAATATCCAAAGAAGGGACATCGCTACACCCAAATAATATAAAAGCAATAATTATTTGGCATGTTTCCAAGGATGTAACTAATGTACGATCCTTTTATGGAAATAGAAGGTTATTATAGAAAATTTATAGAAGGATTTTCGAAAATTGCAAATCCTATAACATCATTACAGAAAAAGGGAAAGAAATTTGTCTGGGATAAAAAATGCAAAGAAAAATTTAATAAATTAAAATAATTATTAACCACTGCACCCATTCTAAAAATAACTGATCTAGACAAAGATTTTGTCGTATGCACTAATGCATGCAACAAAGGTTTGGGTGGAGTACTGAAATAAGAAGGTAATGTAATTGTGTATGAACCAAGGAAGTTAAAATCTCACAAAGAGAGTTACGCAACTTATGAATTAGAGTTGGATAGCATAATCCATGCTTTAAAAAAGTGGCGCCATCATCTAATAGGTAAAAGATGTTTGCTAATGTCTAATAACATAAGCCTAAAATATATGTTTGATCAACAAAATCTAAACACAAGGAAAGCTAGATGATTAGATTTCCTTAGTGAGTATGATTTTGAAATCAAACACATTAAAGAGAAACAAAATAAAGTGGTCGATGCCTTAAGCAGAAATGCAATTACAAGTTTTGTAGCTGCCATTAGCAGTTATAAAACTGAATTAGAGGATAAAATGGAAGAGGGAATACATCTAGACACATAATAACATAGTTTAAAATAAAAAGTAACTCATAATGTATCTGAAAATATAAATACAGCTTACATTTTAAATGAAAAAGGTCTAATGTTGTATAAAAACAAGCTTTATGTGCTAAATTGGAATTGCTGAGTTAAGTCTCCTACTGAGTGTCGAGTTATAGAAAATTGTTGTGTGGACTATTTTCTGGTGATATTCATCCTAGTTGTTCAGTGAACATGCTCGATGGTCCTAAGCAAGTAACTTTAGCTACAACAGGATAAGGTGGGGTGGAACAATCTCCTTTGGTTGTTTGTCCCCTTTTGCATATTATCCAGATTCTTACTGTTATTTAATTCTAAAGTCTATACTTTTATTTGAAAGTATGCTCAATAGATGAAAGTAGGTTGAATATGTTATAAACTCTATCTCTGGAAGTTGTTCAAAAAAATTGTTCTAAGAGAAGAGATCTATAATTCTGTTATTCGAAGTTAAGGTTTAAATTTTACTATTTTGGTTATTCTATTAGGTACACATCATTAATGGTTGTTCCTTTTCTTTCCTACATATCTCAGTATAATACCTCTACTGTATTTTCAACTTTGTTGTATAGTTAAATTTAGTGGTATTGTTAGATTTTTATCATTAAGCCAGAAATACATTAGGATATTTAACTGAGAGAATAACAAGCACAACAATCAAACACAAGAGACAATGAACACAGTGTTTATCCTCAGGGAAACCATAAATGGAGAAAACCCCGCAAATTCCTCAGAGATAGAATTAGTACCAAAAGTAAAACCCCAAAATAGTAAGATGATCTCCTGACAGTAATAACCTCTTTCTTCCTTGCCCTAGTGTCTTCTTCTTCCTCAGCTATGCACTACAACTAAGTGTGAGTGAGTGTGTGATAAATAGAGAGGCTAGCTCTCTACTTATATTAATTCCCGACTTGACTAAACCCAACTAGGGCCAACTTCTCTAGGAGTGTCTAATAACCCTAGTGCCCCGAAAATGCAGGGACTTTAACCCTTGACCAATAGGAGGGTTACCCACAATGACTTGACATGACTTGTTTACATTATAGAACCTTCCTATATGAACATCGAGGCATGACATGACTCAAGTACATTACAAATACATCCCGGAATAAACATCAGGTTACAATACATAAGAAATACAAGTGAATACATTCCAAAGTTACAATTACATCAACACTCCCTCTTAACTAGGAAGGTATTCTTTCGACACAATTTTCAGCACAAGTCTTCTTCTCGGTATCATCTGAATCATCATCGAGTCCTCATCATATTCAAGTCATATTCATCTTTAGGTAATATTCATCTTCAATTCATCTTCATCATTGGATCTGGATCATCACTCAATCTGGATCATCATCACTGGATTTGGATCATCACTCGATCCAGATCACCACTGGAAATCATCATTGGATTTGGATCATCACTCGATATAGATCATTACTACTGGATCATCGTCATTGAATCATCATGGGTGCTATCTCTTGATTCTTCTCGTCACAGAAATTTCTACAGAGCCATCCCTTTTTCATGATGGATGTACATTTACAGAGCCAGTCCTTTTTCATACTAGATGTATCATCACATAGAGCTAGTCCTTTTTCATACTAGATGTGGCATCCACATAGAGCTAGTCCTTTTTCATACTATATGATTCTTCACAGAGCCAGTCCTTTTTCATAATGGGCGTGGCATCCACATAGAGCTAGTACTTTTTCATACTAGATGAGTCTTTACAGAGCCAATCCTTTTCCATACTAGGTGTGGCATCCAGACAAAGCTAGTCCTTTTTCATACTAGATGAGTCTTCACAGAGCTAGTCCTTTTTCATACTGGGTATGGAATCCACACAGAGCTAGTCCTTTTTCATACTAGATAAGTCTTCATAGAGCTAGTCCTTTCTCATACTGGTTGTGGAATCCACATAGAGCCAGTCCTTTTTCATACTAGGTGAGTCTTCACAGAGCCAACCCTTTTTCATGCTAGATGTGTAATCCACACATACATCTGACAATGGAAGGAACCAATCCTCTCACTATGTCACAGCTCTTACATCCGACCATGGAAGGAACCAATCCTCTCACCATGTCGGAAGGGCACAACACTTACATATGACCATGGAAGGAACCAATCCTCTCACCATGTTAGAAGGGCACAACACTTACATCTGACCATGGAAGGAACCAATCCTCTCACCATGTTAGAAGAGCATAGCACGGACACATCACTTCCTCTTGGGAGGAATCTCGATCTGGAGAACACCAAGATTCTCCCTGAAGTACTCAAACTTCACCCTAGCCAATGGCTTAGTCAACACATCATCTATCTGTTCATTCGTCGACCATTACTGGAGCTTCACTGCTACTCTCTGCGACATATCCATGATATAGTGATATTTGATCTCGATATGCTTCAACTTGTCATGGAACACCAACTTCTTTGACAACTTCACACAACTCTCGTTGTCACAATATATACAAGTAGAATCTAACTGGAGATCAAATAAATCAGACAATAGCTTCCTCAGCCATACTTCCTCACAACTAGCTAAACAGGCTGTGAAATATTCTGCTTCAGTTGTCCTCAATGCCACATAGGATTGCTTCCTACTAAACCAAGAGATCACACTTGATCCCATACTGAAGCAGCACCCCGAAGTGCTCTTCCTATCGATGGCACTTCCTGCCCAATCTAAATCAACATAACCCTCCAGGTTCATCCTTTAATCAGTATTATACTTGAGCCCATAATCAAACGTACCCTTCAGGTACCTCAGAATATTCTTTGCAACAATCAAGTGAACATGTCTCGGATCTGTCAAGAATTGGCTCAAGGTGTTCACAGCAAAGCAAATATCTGGTCTCATGTTCATTAGGTACATCAAGGACCCAATCATCTGACGATACATCATGGCATCAATCGACTCTGATGAAGCATCACTCAATAGCTTCAGGTTCGATTCCATAGGTGTGGTTAAGGCCTTACAGTCCATCATCCCAAATCTATTCAGGATCTCTGCTGCATACTTCCCTTGTCCAAAGAAGATTCCATAAGAATTCTTCCACACCTCCATGCCTATAAAATAATGCATCATACCCAACTCCTTCTTTTCGAAATTGGCATCAAGCTTCCTCTTCGTATCCGCAATCAACCCATCCATACCTATTACAAACATATCTTCTACATATAGTAGGAGAATCACTGGGTTTCCATCTTCAACCTTGTAGTAAAGGTTGGAATCTGCTTTACTCTTGGTAAATCCCAAACTGGATAGGAAGCTGTCAATTTTGTCATACCATGTCCTAGGTGCCTGTTTCAAGCTATACAAGGATTTCTTCAATCTACACACATGATACTCCCTGTCATGTGTCTCAAAACTGAGTGGTTTCTCCACATACACTTCCTCTTCCACTAAACCATTCAAGAAAGCAGTCTTGATATCCATCTGGTGTATCTTCCATTTCATCACTGTAGCCAAAGTAAGTACTGATATGATGGAAGTGTATCTAGCTACAGGTGAAAAAATTTCTTCATAATCTATTCCTTCTTTCTGGGAGAAACCACGAGCAACAAATCTTGCTTTATATTTTTCAATGCTACCATCTGCAGCATGCTTGATCTTGTAGATACATTTGGAAGTTACAACAGAGTTCCCTTCTGGTCTTGGGACAACATCCCAAACATCGTTCTTTATGATCGATTGATACTCTTCGATCATAGCATCCTTCCATTCTTTCTATTCCGTCGCTTCTTCATAATTGGAAGGTTCTTTATCGATGAAATCACATAATAAGGCTACATATCCGGAGTAGGATCTGGTCCTCTTTCTTTCTCTGTGATTCTCTTCTGAAGCCCCATATCTTTCCGCACCTTGGATAGCTTCCTATACCCAAGCAGGTTTCCTCTTATGAGGATTCTTCTCCTGAGATGGATCTACAGGTTCTTGAGGTTATTTAAATTCTTTATATTTTTCTTAAGTTTCTTCATTCATGGTTGTATCATGAATTTTGGTTGCTTCTGCTTCTTCAGGTTCTTCAGCAGGTCTCTTTCTGGATTTGTTGTAAGTTGAGTCTTCATCAAATGTTACATCCCTACTGATGTTGATATTCTTGAGTCTTGGGAAGTATATCTGTAAGCCTTTGAGCTTTCAGAGTATCCCACAAATATACCCTTCTTTCCTGAAGGATCTAATTTTGTTCTCTTCTCTTTTGGAATGTGTATGTACACTGGACAACCAAATATTCTATGATGGCTGAGTTCTGGTTTCTTGCCAAAAAAGACTTCTTCAGGTGTCTTGTTCTCGAGTACTTTATGTGGAGTATGATTATGTACATACACCGTTGTTTTGGAATCTTCTCCCCATAGATGCATAGGAAGATCCTCATCATGAATCATTTCTCTTGCAACTTCCATGATAGTTCTATTCTTCCTTTCTGCAATCCCATTTTGTTGTGGATTATATGGAGTGGACAACTCCCTCTTAATCCATGTTTCTTTACATAACTCTTTGAATTCATTTGATGTGAATTCTCTACCATTATCTGATCGAAAAGTATTGATCTTATTTTTAGTGTGGTTCTCTATCAAGGCTTTGAATTCCTTGAACTTGTTGAATACTTCATCTTTGTTCTTCATGAAGTAAATCCACGTCTTCCTAGAAAATTCATCAATAAAAGAAACATAGTATACATACTCTCTTAGAGAACTTGATGACATTGGACCATATACATCGGAGTGGATGATTTCCAAGATTCCTTTTGCTTTGTTGTCACTACTTGGAAATGTCTTCTTTGTGTTATTTCCATTTGCACATCCTTTACAGACCCCATCATGTTTTTCTTGAATTTCTAGAAGACCTTCAATAGCTTTTCTTGCAAGTGGTAGTGCCCTGTAATACACATGTGCAAGACTTATATGCCAAAGTTCATTTGGTTCTACCGAGTCATGAACCAAAGCTTGTTCTGGTTGTCCCTTCATTTTGTATAGACCTTTTTCTTGTTCCCCAATCACTATTGCATCGCCAAAAGTCTTTCCCTTTGGCCACATAAGAACTTGGCCATCTACAAAAGAAACCCTAATTCCTTTTGCATCCAATGTAGATATGGAGAGGAGGTTCTTCTTTAGTCCTGGTACAAACAATACATTTTTCATCTTCATAGACTTTCCAGAGTCTAGTTTATAGGAGGATTCACCACTACCTTTTATTGGCTATTGGTAGTCATCCCCAAGTTTCACATTGTGAGGTGAATCATGTTTAGATAGTTTCACAAATGATTCTTTAAATCCCATGATGTTCTTGGAATCACCACTGTCTATGATCCAATCATTGCTTCCATGTGAAACAGTTCATGTGAGAGCGGAGATCAACACATATTATTCATCAATTGAAGAATCACTTTCTTGTCTGATTCTATTTGTGGAAGGTTCATCATCCTCTGCAGCATGGGCATGATGTCTTCTCTTATTTCCCTTATTCTTCTTTGAGTTCCCTTTGTTAGGACAGTATTTGGATATGTGACCTTTCTCATCACGTATGTAATCTAACAGTAGCCCAATCTCTTCTAGAGTGATAAGACGTACGTTTGGAGTGATGACGGTCCCTTTTGGTTTTCATGGTGTGGGTTGTGAGAGCATGATATTCACTTCCCATATTTTATTCTCTAGCTATTATCTGAGCTTCTTCTTGAGAGCATTATTCCCATAGTCTGTTGAACTTGACTAACTTCTTTCTGGCATAGATCCCTTGAATGAGAGAGTCCCATGATCTAGGGAGACCATTCAAGGTGGTCATCACAATATTTGCATTCTCCACTTATTCATCTATTGCTTCCAGCTGTTCCTTTATCTGAGATACCCTTGTAAAGTAATACTATATGGTCTCAACATTCTGGATCTTTACATTCTTCAGTTGGTTTCTCAAAGTCATCTTAATGTTTATGTTCTTCCGTTCAAACAATTTGGTTAGGGCATCAAACATAGATTTAGGTGTACATAGGGAAGACACCTATGGTATGAGGTGATCCTTGATTGAATCAACAATAATCCTCTTTTCCATAACCAACTTTTTCTTATGTAAGGCCTTAGCCTCATCTCGCTCTGGAACTAGAACCTCCTCACTGATATAGGAGTCCAACTCATTTTCTTCCAGGACTAGGGAGATCCTATACTTCCAGGCTCGGAAGTTATCAGCTCCCTCAAGCTTTTCATCAAGCTTGGTATGATGAGACATATTAACTGAGAACCTCAAATGGAAATACAAAATATTTAGATCTCACCAGGTCAAGATGTTGGATCTGGATTTGGAGCTGAAATTTTGTAGTGCTAGTTCAGGAGCAAATTAGGGTTTTGCTTTTCCAAAGTTATGTCCAACCAAATGATTTGATATTGATTTCTAAACTTTGATTTTGAGGAGGAGATCAATCCAAGCCTGGGTTAACTGAAAAATTCCACTTCTGTGGAAAGCCCTAATTTTCGACAGTAGTGTCGGGTCCAAAACTGAAAAACCTCAGAATTGGATTCTACTTCGACAGAAAGATGCGCCCTAGGGAGGAGAGTTATTCCAACCTTATTTTGCTGAAAATACATGGAGAGAGATCCACAAAGTAGGAAGCCCTAGTTCCTGCAGATGCACAGTGTCTTCTTCTCAGGTTAGCTTTGATACCATGTTAGATTTTTATCAATAAGCTAGCAATACATTAGGATATTTAACTGAGAGAATAACAAGCACAAAAATCAAACACAAGAGACAATGAACACAATGTTTATCCTCAGGGAAACCATAAATGGATAAAACCCCGCAACTTCCTCATAGATAGAATCAGCACCAAAAGTAAAACCCCAAAATAGTAAGATGATCTCCCGATAGCAGTAAACTCTTTCTTCCTTGCCCCAATGTCTTCTTCTTCCTCGGCTATATGCTACAACTGAGTGTGAGTGAGTGTGTGATAAATAGAGAGGATAGCTCTCTATTTTTACTAATTCCCGAATTCACTAAACCCAACTAGGGTTGACTTCTCTAGGATATTCTAATAACACTAGTGCCTCGGAACTGTGGGGACTTTAACTCTTGACCAATAGGAGGGTTACCCACAATGACTTGACATGACTTGTTTACATTATAGAATCTCCCGATAGGAATATCGGGGCATGACATGACTCAAGTACATTACAAATACATCCTACAATAAACATCGGGTTACAATACATAAGAAATACAAGTGCATACATTCTGAAGTTACAATTACATCAATAGGTATTTCTTCTGTTAATCTAGTTTTTAAATAAAATATATTTATAGTGAGATAGATTCAGATATATAGATATATAAGACAAACAAATCAAAATAAAATTAAGAGTGTTAGATAACTCGATATGCTAGTAATATAGTTTCTAGACTTTAACTGAAACAATTCTTTATTTTTATAAAAAAATCAAGGGTTTAAACCTAATACATAATATGCATGAGTATACACATGTTAAAGTTTTATGGTTATAAACCTTTCAACTTAGAACCTTTGTTTTTGAACCATTATTTCATTTTAGGGCCAAGTTCTAGTTGATAATTTAAAACCCTAAATACCAATATAGTAAACAAAACCATTAAATACCAAATCTAGTTTATTGACAGGACGTAGCACTGGTTATGTTATGGAGAGAAATTCCTATGGCTTAGGGTACCACAACATATAGCTTGACTCCAGAAATCAATCCTTTCCTATATGCAAGAGAAACAAAATGTCTAACACTTAAGGATCTCGATTCATACCTTATTCCGAACGGTTGATGTAGATCCTCGTTGAGCTTTCCAACTCCAACTTGAATTGATAAATTGCTTCCTCAACATTCAATAAACAAGACAAGCATGCTATATATAATTGTGTTAGACCTACTCTAGCATATATAATCAATAACATATAAGCATTTGAAATCATCCATGGATCAAATATTCATTCAAATACACATTATTGGATAGGAAAAGATATTTCTATTAATATAAAACATAGATTACAATAGAGACAACCTTTGTCGGCACGTCTGCGAATCGGAGAAATTGAGTCCCCCACTTGGGCCTCCATCTCTCGATAGCAAGCTCACAAGCAAAGGGAAAGCTTGGGAAGAACACAAAAGTGCTCCAAGGGACAAAGGGATGCAGAGTCAAGTATAAGCTCCAACAATAATGGACAACAGTTTTCTTGCTCTCAATTCCTCATGCCTTCAATGGATCCAAAGGGTTCCTTATATAGCTCTTCAATGGGGTAATGAAAGGTCGAATCTGAGTGATCTCAAGGCATATGGAAGGCCAGGAGACAAGTGAGTCAGATCCACATCAAGTAAAACTCGAAAAGAATCTGGCCTTTTGCACACATCCCGATGTATGTGGTTTTAGGGGTCAAACCCATGTACATACACGAGAAAGGGTTTAAAAGTCTCGTATGGAAATTTTTGCATGTTTTTAGGGATGATCTTGGAAACATCAAAGGAACAAAAATGGTCCATGGGATCTAAGGAGTTTGCAGAGGGACATGGAAGGCCATAAAAATGTGATTCACCATGTGTGGTAAAATCAGCTATAACAGATGACCCCCAATGTGTGAGGTCAGAGAGGTCATACGATGGCTGAAATACATTATAAGTCCAATCCCAGAAGTGAAGTGATGAAGAACCTAGTGGAAGAACCAACCATCCAATCAGCACTATACACTGATACAACTCTGGACATAACTGCAAATACATATAGCAGTCCTGGATACACAAGAGTACAATGGCCATGAATAGGAATGATACAATATGACATATGTGGTCATCACCATGTACAATATAAGTAGATCAGAATCTCCATGATGAAGATATACAAAGGATCATGATCTCCATGAATACTAAAGATATATAATGGATCAAGATCTCCATAATGGCTGGAAATGTTTGACATATAATGGAATCAAGTCACGAGAGCTGAAATCTCATGAACACTGGCATGATCATGGAGGTATCATATAAGAGATGCCATTAGTATGGAAGGTCTTCTACACAAACCGCTACGAGTATATGTCCTATTATGTGGATAGAGGTGTCAAGGTTGAACATAGTAGTCCATCGTCTGATTACCGGTCATTGATGTATATCGTTAACAGACGCAAGATCACCCATCGATAATGAAAATGGGAATCAAGGTACTAGAGTGAAAACTAACAAGTGTGAATAAATGTGTTGAGGTCGAACACTTGAGAGAATCCATCGATTAGGGGACATTGATGTATTCCCAAAAAAACTGTCGATGGCGAGAGAACCTGCCACTGATGACTGCAAGTCTCAAGGCACTAAAAAATGACTCTAGATTCCTATCCCAGAATAAATGATCTGAAGTCGATGGTATGAAATCCACTAGAAGGAGGGCATTAAGGCATCCCCCATCATCCAACATGAGGTACTCAGCCAAGCTGTTTAATGTGGAAGGACTCTATCATAAGGTGCATGAACCAGTAAATGTACTGAGAATGGCCAACATGCAAAGTCAAGATAATTGAGGAATAGCCGACTCAGGTTTCAACTTCCTTCGAACAAGAGCATAAAGGCGAATGGTGACTGAATGTAGGGAGCATAGACTCGATATGCAAAATTGGGACATCTCTGTAACACAGGAGGCATTGGTAGAGGCTCCATAGGGACTGGAAGCTTAACCAGTCAGAGGAGATAAACTCAGATAAACGAGTACAGCTCCTAAATTCAAACTATTAACCCAACCAACAGATGTGATATGCAATGCTCTATTCAAAGGCGACATGACTTAACTGCTACCAAAGATAACATATTTTCTTGTCCGACTTTTTGGTTTTTTTATTTTTTTGGACTTTTTCAAATATTTGAAAATCTTGAAAAATAATAAAACTCCTTTAAAGTTATAGACTAGGAGGAGATGCGTGTCAAATGGGCAAACAAACTAGTTCCAAGCAGTGGAACATACCTATGCTCAATGCAAGGATACAAGTATAGGATAGCGACACTCGGGGGAAAGTCCCCTTCCGGTAAAAATAGGGAATCAAGCTGCAAAGGATATATAAAATGGCTCTGCGTGGCTAGACATGAGACAAGCTCGGGTTATATGGCTGATGCTCAAAGTCAAGGAAGCCGGCATAAGGCTCAATAAGGTAGGCAAAGCTCATGATAATGCAATTACAACTTGACATAAGGGAGTCTGAGGGAAAAATGCCAGCAAAATATCAAGAGGAGTATGAGGCTCTTGCGAAATGTCATGGCAATACTATACAACGAACTCACACACCTTAAAGACAAACTATTGGCATGGGCACCAAATGCAAATAAGGAGCTAACTAGGGTACCCATGTAAGGTCAAGCTCTACTATTCTAATCATGCCACTTCTAAAACAACAAGAAGGTTTTGTGACAAGATAGAATGGGTTCATACAAAAGGTTATAATGAAATGGTCATAAGGTCATGCAAAATGTAAATGGAGATGAAACCTAACCTATATGCCAATTTAAACATGATACCTAAAATCGGCATGAACGGGTCAAAACAATGGTCGAAACGACGCTCAAAACGGTCTCCTACATCATATATTAGTAAAAAATGGTCCAAAAGGGTCAGAAATGGTCCAAAACTATAGAAAAGGGGGTAAAAATTTGAAAAAAATTGAAAAAATTATATAAATAGTAAAAAATTCAAAACATTATATAACATTTGAAATTTTTACCCATTTGACCTCAAAACTTCAAACACAAATTCCAGGGGATCCAGCCGGCATTCCGACACCGTTTTTTCTAGGTAATTTCCCATGCCTTGTTCTTTCATTTTCATGTAAAATTTTCAACTTTCTATGGTCCAATTTGATTTCTAGGCCACCCTAAATTATGCGCCACATCCCACATGGAAATCGAGTATTTTTCCACGCACATGGCTGGATATACACGGAAAAAGGCCTCAAAGTCGCGTACATATGTGGATGTTTAGCAAACAATAGCATATGCGGCCACGTTCAAGTTTTTCTAAGATTTCTAATGACCCAAACTTGAATTAAATGTGCAGGATGGTTCTAGAATGGAGGGAACGTGAGCATGGGGATGTAGTGGTGATTTAATGGCACAACAGGCTCTTCGTGCATGCGGGCTCTACAAGTTTTGGTGTCTTGGTGGCTTAAGGGCCAAACCAAGACTGATGTAGATGCTAGTAGACTATTGGGATCCTGACTCAGAGTATTTATAGATTCATGGGATGTCCCTCACCATAGAAGTGGAGGACATATACTTTATTACTGGATTGTCCCGATGGGGGGAAGTGGTGAACCTACGTTCATGTGGGCCTGGAAGTGGCCTCACCATAGTTGAGTACATAGTAGTGTATTGTTATTCGAACATGGAGAAGGTCGAGAGTCAGATCCCAACTAACTCCATACAGGTGATAGGCCTAAAGGCCATACTACTGATGCGGGGAAGGATAGCAGGGCTAGCCTCACTCCACTAGGCCTCACGGCCTCTGATGTTCTATGCAGTGGAGTGTATGAGACCCAAGGTTTACGATTGGAGAACTTCACTATTGGGAAACATGAAGCACCATCTCAGCGAGTGCAATATGGGCAGAATACGAAACTTCAGTTTCAGTAGCATACCGAGCACGCTTTTCTTTGAGCGTGTCCCGGGATTGAGCCCTAGAGTTGGCGTTCCTCTTCATGGGGTTCAAGATCCATCCCAACGACGTTGGGTAGATGCGATGCACATACTGGGTGGAGGTAGCGTGTCCAACCCCTATACAACTGATTTATTTCCATGGTGGCGGTAGCAGATAGTTTCCATCGATGAGTACCCCTATGCGGGGATGGATTTTCGAGGAGAGCCTGACATGCCACTACCACCAGGATCGGTATATGGTGACATTGGTAACGAATCTCAACCCTCTGTTTAATATTTTTGAGTTATTAATTTTTTTTTATGTTTTTTGATATATGGAATCAAAAATACATGTTTTTGCGTGACAACACATAGTGAAATCCTGTCATATGTATGCAGATGTAGGACCATGGTGACCTGAAGGCTTCCCTCGTCATAGACGAAGGGGAAGAGGAGATGAAATTACGGGTGTGGATGCGGAGCGGATGCTCCAAAGTGCATTCATACCAACTTTGTGCGACTGACACACAGGGTACCCATGGCGCAGGTCGAGGACCTGCCTAAGGCCATGCAGCGCCAGGTGGTGGGTGTACCACGAGCATGGATGTGGTTGTTTCGACGGATAGCTAGAGCCTTGGTGACATTCCATGATCAAAACCCCCCTCCTTCTCCCCAGGCTTAGATACCTAGGAGTGATACATTTTGTACTACCATGTATTTATATTTTGGTGGCTCGGAAGCCCCATTTTTGTATTATGACACTATGTATTATCACATTTTGGATGTTTAATGAAAATTTTTTATGATAATCGTTTTATTTATTTACATGTGTAAAAATGTATGTTTGTGATGAGCTTATTGTCTATGAAACAAATTCCAATCTAACACGTAGTTAGCATATGAGTTAGCAACTTGATTATAAATTCTTGGAACATGTATGTATGTTATGTTGTCAAATTGTCGTTCTAACAATCTCACACGTAAGAATCTCCGTAATAATGTTGGATCTCTAACATGATACAATCCATTAAACTGTGACACTACTAACTCTAAATCAAGACGTACCTCAAGAGATAGAACACCATGTGAAATGACATCCCATAGAAGCTCGATAATGGCACTATATTCAGCAACATTGTTTGAAGAGGGCCGTAAACATACGCCTCCTGAAGACAATACCTGACCCGTAGGAGTATAAATCACCCAAGTAGCAAAGGCTGAGTGTTTAGTGTGGCGGCTAGCACCATCTGTGAATCCTATATAGATGTAAGAATCCATTGACATCTACCATAAGAGACAGAAGCTAATCAACAAACCCGATCACCATAAGAAAAACCTAACTATGCAAAATGCTGTACAATAATATACAATAGTCAGCCCTGGCTAAAAATCATGCATAGTACATTTTAAGATAGATCCCATTTCTAGGCTCCACCAAGGCCGTCCCCTCGTAATCTAATAGCTCATAAGCGCCCTTCTCTAACACATGTTTAACCACGTAAGGACCATGCCACATGGGGTTGAATTTTCCTTTCCCCAAGGGTTCTTTAGATTGGTCCCACAAAAGGACCAAATCTCCTTCACTAAACTCCCTTGAATGGACAGATTTATCATATTGGACCTTAAGGCGATGCTTATTCACTTCTAGAGCCACTAAAGCATCTCAGCGCTGCTCATCAAGGTGATCTAAATGGACCAAACGTTCCTCCAATGGGGAAGTGTCTGGTAAGAGCTCTATGGCTAGCTTTAAAGAAGGGATTTTGCACTCAACCAGAAATACAGACTCCACTCCATGTACAAGCTGATATGGAGAAAAACCAGTGGTATTCTTAACCGCGGTGTTATAAGCCCACAAAGAAGGATATAACATGATATGCCAATTGGTCTTGCTTTGTGTGACGGTTCGTTGGAGAATAGACTTGAGTGATTTGTTCACTTCTTCAACCTATCCATTCACTTGAGGGTAATAAGAAGAAGAATGCTCCTACTTATATGCTAACTTCGAGGCCAACTCTTCCATCATCTGATTTTGAAAGTGCCTACCATGGTCATTGATAAGCTCTTTCGGAATACCGAACCGAGTAATAATCTGGTTGAACACGAAGTGTGCGGCTGTCTCACCGTCAGATTTAATCATGGGCATAGCCTCAGCCCATTTCGTGAAGTAGTCAACAACCATGATAATATGATGATGCCCTCCATTTCAAGCTAGGTTTCAATCCATGAAATCAAGTGCCCACTTAGTGAAGGGACCGACGGTGATAATTGGATGTAACGGGGCAGGACACGAGCGCATATTACATGTGAACACCTGGCAAGGGTGGAATTTCTTGACCACATTAACACAATATTTAAAGATTGACGGCCATAAATAACCTTCTCATAAGATTTTTTGGGCTGTAGAAAGCCCAGATAAATGACCACCACATGCCCCTCCATGGAAATCATTTAGCACAAGCTCAGCCTCTTCATGAGTTAAACAACAACGTAAAATGGAATCTACCCCACGACGGTACAATGTGTTATCCACTATGAGGTAATTCTTGGATACATGACGTAATTGTCATCGTTCATCCCGTGAAAGGTGAGTAGGGACCTTCAATGTTTGTAAATATATGATAATATCCCCATACCATGGATCCAAATTTGAGATTAGGAAAATGTGCTCATCAACAAACGTATCTTCACAAGCCTCCTCCTCCTCCTCGCTCAGGAAATCAGAAATAAGCTCCACAAAAATCAACGATTTCTTTTATTTTTCCGAAACAAACTCGAGATCGAATTCTTGCAAGATGACAATCCACTTATTATACTTTCCCCCTATCATCCTTCTAGTGAGGACAAACTAAAATGGATTGACATGGGAAACCACCAAGGTCTGGCAAAGGAGAATATAATGTCTCAATCTTTGAACAGCATGAACAGTAGCTAAGGAAAGCTTCTCCACATGGGAATAACGAATTTATGGATCTATAAGGTTCTAGCTCAGATAATATATGACATGCTCTTGGAGCTCCTTGTCCTCTTGAACCAAAACCATACCAGTCGTCTCCATAGACATGGCCACATAAAGAAGAAAATCACGGCTATAATCGGGTGGACTAATCACCGGGGCCGATGCTAAGGCTCGCTTAAGCGCATCAATGGAATCCTAGGCTCGCTCATCCTAGCAAAAGGTAGTGTCCTTCTTCAAAAGACGCATAAAGCCTCTAGTCAAATCGGCAAAGTTAGTGACAAATCTCCGTAAGAAGTTTGCCATGCCTTGCAAACATTGAAGATGTCTATTGTTTCTCGGGGGAGATAATTGAAGTATTTCCTCAACCTTCAAAGGGTTGACTCTTATACCCTCTTTGGAGACAATGAACCCTAATAAGCGACCAGACGTCACGCAAAAGATGCACTTGTGAGGATTTAACCTGACCAAATAATGGAAGCACCTTTTGAACACTAATCTCAAATGGTAGGAATGACGCATCCTCTGATGAGAATGAGCAGCAAGGTCATCCAAAAAGACTTCAATAATCGATTTGAGATCATGGAAGATCAAGGTCATAGCTCGCTGAAAAGTGGCTCCATCATTTTTAAGGCCGAAAGGCATCTTCCAATATGCAAAGGTACCCCAAGGAGAAATAAAGGCAGTCTTATGTTGGTCCTCAGGTTTGATCTGTATCTTATTGTATCCAGAAAAGTCATACATAAAGGAAAATACCTTGCTTCCCACACACTCATCCAAAATCTGATCGATAAATGGTGTGGGAAAATTATCTTTAGGACAGGCACGATTCAAGTCATGGAAATCAGTGTATATGTGGATCATTCCCTGCTTCTTATCAACCAAAACAAGGTTTTAAACCCACTTCGTCAAGGGAACAGGATAGATAAAACTGACATTCAACAACTTTTCTATCTCAGCCTTAATCATGGGTGCTTTCCTAGGATTCACCACACGCAAGTGTTGTCGAACAGGCTTAGCATTGGGATAAGTTTTAATCTCATGCTCAATAATGTGAGGGTCGATACCTAGCATTTCTTCATATGACCAAGCAAATACATCATGAAATTCTTTGAACAGCTCGACATACTCTTGAATCTCAGCATGGGAACATTCCGCCCCAATATAGACATTCTCAATCTTGCCAAGATCATGAGAGATATTGATAGGGATGGTAGGAGATATATTTTCCATGTTTCCATCAGCCATCGGACCAGGAGAGCTTAATGGAACCATGGGACTACCAATTCTCTCACTAATAACCTCCCTAAAGTCCTCACGCTCCAAACGGTCAAGCTTGGGAAGGAAGTAAGATCTATGATGCAACTCTTCCCAAGGTGTCTCAACCCCAGACATAGCGTCAATAATAGCTTCATCTGAAGGAAAAACACTATAAAGGAAGTCATGTGCATGAGAAGACTGAACTGCCCATGAAGGAAACACATATGGGTCCTCCTCCTCTGTCCATGAAGAGGAAGGACTAGGCTCTGCAACACATTCAATATTAGCTTGATATGCTATCATAGTTGCAAGCAACGGCACGTCCGTTCTGATGGGCTCACTCGAAGGACTTGGTGTAGGAAGAATCCAAGGATCTTCCATATGAGTGGTGCAAAAAGACACTGAATGCAATGATGATGAAGCCTCACCGGAAGTAGACCTGATCATAAGAACAGGTGCAGGACAACTAAATGATCCCATAAGGGATGGGTACAATCGAGACAGAAGCTCCCGAAGATGCGGTAACACACGGATTCTTGAATGACATTTGATCAATCATAACTATCTTCCCATTAAATGGAAAGCATACAACTCAAAATAGAGAAAAAGCTATGGATTCCATACTGCACATCCAATTCCTACCCAGTAGTAGATTATAGTCAAGGGGCGCATCAACCACCTTGAACTTGATCGCAACGGTCTTCCCTCCCAAACAGACCTTAAGAAAAGGAAGAATGTCATGCAGCCAAAACAATCTACCATCAAATGCAGTAAACATGGTAGTGGATTTAGACAACTCAGGGGAACCCAAATCCTTTCAACACGCCAAAGACATCACGAAAGCAACAACGCATTCATCAATCATAGTACGTTTGACAGTCTTGTTAAGACATTCTACATGAATCAAGAGAGACACATAGTAAGGAAAGCTAGGCTGTAGTCCCGTGGTTTCAAATTTGATGACGGAGGAAGAGTTATCATTGTTAACACCAAGAGTAGAAAACAAAGCTTTCCTTTGTGAAGGACAACTCTGAAGTACTTCGAGTGCATACATCGCACAAGGAGTGTGGCCCAAATCCTCGACAACAGAATAGTTCTGGGTGGCTCAAGCATTAGGATTGTGCCCTGAACGCTTAAGGACTCCCTTAGGAATGCGAGGAGCAACTTCAAGTTTATCCATCGGCATTTCAATATGCAAAGGACTCTCGGGTGGAGTAGGTTACTTTCCAAGGTCTAGTTGTGACGAACCATAGTCCTTCGCAGGAGTCACAACCTTAGAAGCACACACCATGTTGATGCAACCATGACCACTACAAGATTTTGACAGATCTTGATCCCCACTAGACTGATCATGGGTCATCGAGTTCATATTTTGATTTTGAGGTAAAGGGTTAGTCAGCATAGCTGGAACCTGCGCTATGAACCTTGAGGCTTCTTCTATTTGAGGGCACAAGTGAGTGAGGTGGCCCTCCTTACACAACTTGCAAGGAAACTTAACCTTACGTTTAGGCTGCTTGTCTCCCCCAGCATTTTGGGCGTTCTTGTCATTAGAATTGGAATTTTCATTCTTATTCCCACCCTTATGTTATACACCTGAATGGCACCTCTCCGTCCGAGTGCCGACATCCCTCATGTTGGCACACAAAAGGACATCTATGGATAGAGGTTTGCCCAAAACAATATAGATTGGCTTACTATATGATACATTCCTCCTCCATCCAGCTGGTTACTTTGCCATTTTACTATGTTGACTTGTATTCGCGATTTTTTTTTTATGCAACTCGCGAGTCATTCACGAGTGTCCCTTATAGCAAGTCCCGAATGGATGTATTCGCGGGTTGCCCTTGTAGCAAGTCGTGAATCATTCATGGGTTGTCCTTCTGCACACCCGTGAATATGTCCCTGAACAGTTAAACATAAAAACATGCGATAATCTGAGATTAGTTAAGCCATTTATCATTAATCCTCTTAACTGTCTCAACCTCCTCAACCTTCAAAATTGCCTTATTTCCTCCATATAAATACAGGCCTTGGGGAGGGTGTTAGGATATACTTTTGGAGAGAAAAGTTATGCTGGTGGATTGTATACAGAATTCTTTGGAGCAGTGGAACTCAGAATCCTTTGGTTCCAGAGGATTCCTTGTCTCAGGCGTTGGGTTGTAATCTGAACTCTTTCCATTATTGATAATAAAGAGAATCCTTCTTCCATATGTGTTTCATGTATCTTCTTTTGATAAATTTTTATGTTTCTGCATCTTATATGTGATTTATCTAACCTGCTTATATATATATGAATCATCTTGTATCTGGAAGATTGTTTCTTGATAGGTGAAAGAGGAGCAACCTTGAAGACTTTGAAGGTGAAGCAGAGAGGAAGAGTACTAGCAAGGATCGACCTTCGTTAATCATGTAAGTCTTACTAATCCTCCTATTTCATTCACTGCACTTTAGAGTCAATTGTCTGTAAGTTGATTGAGTATGTTGGTAACCCCAGACCTATGGTTATTAGGTGTGTAACCCTGTACAATAGAACTAGCGAATCCGCTGGGGAGCCTGGACTGCTGTAGGTTTTTTCTGTCCCTCTGACCAGTCTTTGCTTGGAATTCTGTGTGTGATCTTGTATCCTGTTTCATACTTGCCTCAGTATTTGAAAGTATTTGGGTTTTTCTTTGTTTTTTAGAAAAAATGTATACCCATTCGCGAGTTGTCCTTCTAGACAGTCGCGAATACAAGTTTGCATTCGTGGGTTGTAATACTAGACAGTCGCGAATCATTCGTGAGTTGCTCTTATAGACAGTCGCGAATACTCCTGGAAATAGGGATTTTTAAGTCAAAGTTTGCTTGTTCTTTTCTTTCTATAATACCTGTTTTCTAAGTGGATTTTCCTTATGAATGTTGTGTAGCTTGTTTGAACACTTTGGATGATTACACTTTGTGCTTTTTCGAAATCCCTCGAGTCTTTTTGCTTGGATTATTTACTGTTTACATACTGAAGTATTTTGGCCTTTTTGGGTTGTGGGTTAAAGTGTCTTGGTCCAGATCAGTGATCAGGGTCTTGGGCTCTGTTTTTTCCAGTCTGTCTTCTGACAGTGGCTGGTTGTCACTTGCCTTTGTAAGTCTGCAATGATTCTTTGTCATTGTTAGCACCCAATATAGGGTTCCTAGCCTTCCTTTGTTGGTGGTCTGTTGGTTCTGTCAGCCTGTTTGCTTCAGTTTGTTGCTTTTATACAGTTTATAAGTTTCAAGTTTGCTCAAGCAAAGTGCATTGTAAATGCATAGTAGAATTTTGAGTATTTTTAAAAGTGAAAAGAAAACATAGTTAAAGCTTTTGCATTGTGATTTTTCATAAGTAGTGTTTATTTCAATTTAAAGATATTATCTCAAAAACTACAAAAAATATAGGCTTAGTTTCTCTTATCGCTGCTTTCAATTCGTCAATATATATTTGCAAGAAAAGAAAAAGAAGTTTGTTTTTATAATGGTAATTTTGCTTTAGACACACCTTTCATTAGAGGAATTTTGGGGTCTAAAATGGGCCTCCTAAGGAAAATAATAAAATAATATTAATTAATTTTGGAAGAAGAAAGAAAAAAACTACTTTTTGTGTTCGTATTTTCAACATATCTCCTTGTGTTTTTACTCAAATTTCGATTAGGAGAGCTCATTGGATGCGGAATTTGATTCCGCGTCCAACGAGTACCCATAGTACATACTTTTGATGGACCCTGCTACCCCAAAAACAAGAAATACCTGAAAAAACGTGATGATGACATCATCATCACATTTTTTCAGGTATTTCTTGTTTTTGGGGTAGCGGGGTCCATCAAAAGTATGCAGTGTGGGTACTTGTTGGATGCGGAATCAAATTCCGCATCCAACAAGCTCTCCCAGTCGAAATTTGAGTAAAAACACAATGAGATATGTCGAAAATACGAACAAAAAAAGTAGTTTTTTTTAATGACAAATATGTCAATTCAACCATTATGGTTGACTTATTTTATTGAAATTCTATTGGTTCTTGAATTCCAACTCACAAAAACTTATTTTGGCACGTTTTCTTATAAGGCCCATTTTAGACCCCAAATTTCCTCTAATGACTTTCATTTATTTCTTATTTGAGTAAAAACACCATACAGTATACCACTCCATTTCCTTTTGAGTAAGAAACAGCCCTCTAAAATGAACGCATAAATTAAAATTTACTAGTAAGTTTTTGTTTTTAGGGGCCTTTCACCTACTAGCTTAGGCTAGACTTGTGGGCTAGGAAGTGTAAACTTCCCACAAGTTATAAAACTCAGACGTAGTGGACCTTTCTTTAGGTAAATCCTTGAATTTATCACTGTATCTGGGAAGCTCCTCTCAAACGGGAGTTAAGCACGAGGCCGCGTGGAGGGTTGGACAGAGGAGATAGCCCTCCGAATCCTTGTCAAAGCGTAACTCAAGACTTTTTCACATCTGGGGATTCTGTCCTAGACATAGTTTCGGGCTCAGCTACCCTGCCCATGTGTACGAGTTCGGCTTGCGACTGTCCCCCCAGACTGTTGATACTGCCAAGGTAGCCTTTAGTCTCTTGTCTTTTAGAGTTCATACCTAGGTAAACCGGAAGGTTATTTCTGGTTCACCTTGAACGAGCTTGGAAGGTAACCCTTGTTGAAAGTGTAGGAGGGCGGTGGGTGATTCCTCCGCTTGTGCCTAAGAACCACTTCAAGGACGCCAAGTAATCGTTCATCAGCTTTCTTTGGGAAAGTATATCTTCTACCCTCGTTTGATTGCTTGAGACTTTAGGAATTTTTAGTGTATGCTCTGTGGTTTTTCCTGTGTTTAGTTGGCCTTAGAGTGTGATTTGTTAAATTTCTAATTCTGGAGGACCAACCTGTTAGAAGGTCAAGAAGGTTGAGAAACCTTCCTCCTATCACCACATTGGAGCCTCCACCTTTACCTCAAAGGTGGATATTAGACACAAATGGTTCATTTGAACATGTAGGAATAAGTGAAGTTCTTGGTGAACCATAACGCATTGCTAACCGTTTTGATCTTGACACAGTTGAGATAGAAGAATTGCATACTGACGAGTTTGCAAGAAATTTTAACTCCCCCTTGAATGATTTAAACGATCCTGTGATCGTTCAGGTTAGACCTTTTGATTCACCAGTACTAGGTGTCCCTGTGGGTATAGTCATGTCTTCTGCGGAAGAAAGTCCTTTTGTGTTCACCTCAACCCTTCCGGATGAAGGGGTACTACCTCCCCCGGTAGGATCCTTGGCATATGTCCAAGGATTTCCTTGGAATGGGGGGAATATTCCCCCATCCAGTCCATACGTAGGTCCATCTCCTTCATATGTAGGAGTGCAGTTTGGGAGAAACACCTCTTATGGGCAAAGCTTCCAAACCCTTATTTCGGTCCCATATACGATCTCTCCCTTTTCATTTTTTAGCGGAGGGATACCTGCTACTGTCTTTCAGACCCCTGCTTCTATGGGGACGACCCGAACTTCTTACACTGCACCTCCCACACAAAATCCTGTGGCTTACGGATGGAATCCATTTCAGAGCAACCTTCCCAATTCACAACCGGTGGCTGGGGGCAACCCCACTTTTACCCATGGGGATTCGGGGGCAGGTCCCTCTAATCCCCAAGCTGGCACATTTACTGCCCCGGTTAGGCCCAAAATTCCATTCCTGGCAACTTTAAACTTGCCAGACTTGTCAAAATTGATGAATGACCCGGTGAGGCATGACCCCTTGTGGCCACCTGTTCCCACCAAGTTACCATCGGACATCCCTAAGTTCGAAGGAAAAACTGGTGAAGATCCTAGGGCACATGCCACCACCTTCCATTTATGGTGTTCTTCAAATTCACTGAATGAAGATTCAGTGAGGTTGAGGCTGTTCCAGAGGACCTTGATGGGTACTGCGGCAAAATGGTATATCGAATTGCCTTCTGCTGCTTTTAGTAGTTTCTGGGACTTGGCGAGTGCTTTTCTCAGCCACTTTCAGCTTCCGTTCTGATATGATTTCAGAACGGACTTGTTGTCTACTTTTAGACAAAACAAGGCTACCCACATCTCGGATCATATCCAAGAGTGGAGGAGGAAAAAGAGCCTTATCAAAGCCACCATTCCTCCTGAGTTTCTATTAGAGTGGTTCCTTAAATTACTATTGCCATACATATCGAAGGATGTTTCCACATCAGGAGTAACGAATGAATAAGAAGACATACTCAGGGCCCAGCAGTTGGATTTGATTTATTCACAATCTGGGATCTTGTATGAGATCATCCCTGAGGCACCGAGGCCTTTAGACGAGGCGGAGAAGCCTAAGCCTGGACCCCATGTCAATGGTGTGGTTGGGTCCGTTAACTCTCCCACTGTAGAGTATTTGACTAAACAACTTCACCAATTGTCTATCAAACATTCTACGGCAGAGGTAGCAAAGTCTACTCCCTCTCCCCAGAATGCAAATGTTTTTGCACAAACCTCTCAAAAGCGCAAGCAGCAGCCCGACGGGAAGACAAAGAAAGGTAAGAAGGGAGAGGGAAACCAAAACAAGCCAAAGCCCGTGAACAATGCTAATGGGGGAAAAAAAGAAAAGAAGAAGGTCAAGTTCCCTTGTAAGTTGTGCCAAGAGGACCACCTTACTCACCTTTGTCCCCTTATGGATCAAGCCCAGAAGCTGCTTAAAGCTCAACAACTAGTTGTCCTGAAGGATCCTTTTCCCCAAGGACAGAACACTACTTCCACTTCTAATGTAGCAGGGGGCACTCAAACTGCCCCTAACCCAAATTATATCAACATGGTTCGATCTTTGACTTTGTTGCAGACCAAGAACAAAAACTATGAGAAAGAGAATCCTGAGAAGGGTAAAGCTGTAGGTGAAACTTCCAACCCTCTCACAATAGAGAAACCTGCTGAAACTATGCCGAAGATACCGAAAGGTGTCTTCAAGAATACCTTGCATAACCCTAACGCTAGGGCTACTTCCAACTACTCTGTGGTTGAAGACTTAGCTCAAACTCCTTGTGCAATGTCAGCTTTGGAGGTGTTACAGCATTGACCCGCTCAGCGGGATGCCCTCTTAGCAGGTCTAGGTAGCATGGATTCTTCGAGTCTCATGGCAAAATTTAACTTATCTGATGTCAAAATTCGCCTACCTTACCATGTAGCCCTATCAATAGATGCCATCCATGGTGGTAAGACCATTGGAAGGGAATTTGTTGATGAGGGAGCCTCTACATGTGTTATGTCCTTGACCTGTTGGAAAGCTCTTGGATCCCTAGAGTTGGTCCCATCAAACAATTTACTTACTGCTTTTGATGGAAGATCCTTCCATCCGCATGGTATCCTCCTGGCTTTTGAGATTAAGTTGGCAGAAAAAGTAGTGTCTATTGAAGTAGAAGTGATTGATGCTCCTTTGGACTACAATTTTCTTTTGGGAAGAAATTGGACTTATGCGATGTCCGCTGTTGCGTCGGCCATTTTTTGTGTAGTGGTTTTTCCACATGAGGGCAAGTTGGTTACTATTGATCAACTTGATTTTACCCGAAAAGGTAATTTAGAGTCAAATGAGTCCTCCGTGCCATTGGTTGATCAGGTAAAACCTGCTGCACAGAGCTTGGGGACTGGAATGTACACATCACTGATGGGCACATTTGATCTTCCAGCCCCGGTAAATTACATTGGTTCTACTAGTGTGGGGAAGTCCATCGCTACGGTTGTCGATAGGATTGATCCTTGGGTTCTCCCAACTCCCCATGAACCTGAAGTGCCCTTATCGGCAGTAGAAGTGGCTTATCAAGCTATCACTCAAGCTGCTGCTGATCCCATTCCAGATCCTCTAACAGTCTCAGATAATCTGGAAGAAGTCTAATTGCCCGCATGGGCGGAAAACTCTTTACATTCTATAGATTTCTTAGACAGAGTTCTACCTTCCGATGAAGCTATTCTGGAAGCCATGAGTGGATGTGATAAGATTTGTGAGGATCTTCATCATCGATCCTATTTTCTTCCAGAACTGAGCAGGATAGAAAACCAAGAGTTTCACGTGAGACTGTCAGAAGATGTTGATATACCTCTCAACCCTTTTCCTAGGGAAGGAGTGTTTTCCGAGGGGAATATGGCAAACATTTCCACCACTATACCTATCAACATCTCTGTGAACCCAGATGTCATGGAAACCATCTATATAGGTGCAAACTGCTCTCCCGAGGAGATTTCCATCTATACTGCCCTTTTTAAAGAATTCCGCGATATCTTTGCTTGGTCATATGAGGAGATGCCAGGCATAGATCCATCTATTGTTCAACATGAAATCCAAACCTATCCTAATGCCAAGCCTGTTCGGCAAAAATTAAGACCCGTGAACCCGCGTAAAGCGGCGGCTGTGAAGGCAGAAGTTGAAAAGTTGTTGAAAGCTGGTTTTATATATCCCATAGCTTTGACTGAATGGGTGTCCAACCATGTTCCTGTTGATAAAAAGCAAGGGACTATTCGCGTTTGTACAGACTTTAGAGACCTCAATAAAGCCTATCCTAAGGACAATTACCCCACACCATTTATTGACCAGATCATAGATGCATGTGTGGGAAGTGAGGTGTTTTCATTTATGGATGGTTTCTCCGGCTACAATCAAATCCAAATCAAACTGGAAGACCAACATAAAACTGCTTTCATTTTCCCTTGGGGTACATTTGTGTATAAGAAAATGCCCTTTGGATTGAAAAATGCTGGGGCTACCTTTCAGCGAGCTATGAACTTTGCTTTTCATGACATAAAATCCATTGTCGAACCATAACTTGATGATCTGCCTACACATTCTCGCAAGAGGATCCAACATCCAGATCATTTAAGGTTGATCTTTGAAAGATGCTAATATTATAAAATTCGCTTGAATCCCCACAAGTGTGTTTTCTGTGTCGAGTCAAGAAGGTTACTCGAATTCATTGTGTCTAGTAGAGGCATCCAGGTGGATCCATTGAAAGTTGAGGCCATTGTAAATTTGCCTCCTCCTTGTTCTCTCAGGCAACTTCAAAGCCTATAAGGAAATTCTAACTTTCTTCAATGTTTTATCGTTAATTATGCCAAGATCACTAAAGGTTTCATGCGCTTTCTCAAACAAGACACTCCATTTGTATGGGATGAAACCGCACAACTTGCGTTCGAGGCATTGAAAAAAGCTTTGTTGTCGGCACCTTTGTTACGTCCACTAGATTATTCTAGGGATTTTATATTATATCTGGCTGCTTCGGAGTCGACCATTGGGGTAGTACTAGTCCAGGAGGACGATAAGCTCGTTGAGCATGTTGTTTATTATCTTAGTCGTGCTTTGGCCGGACCTAAGCTTAGATACTCCCACGTCGAGACATTAGCCTTAGCAGCTGTCTATGCTGTGCAGAGGTTACATCACTTCATTTTATTGAGGACCACCACAGTAGTGGCGGATGTGAATCCGTTCCAATATGTTTTATCCCGACGGATTGTTGGGGGGAAATTTAACAAATGGATAGTCATTCTCCAAGAGTTTGACTTGGATTTCCAGTCCGCTAAGTCTAAGAAGTCCTTAGTTTTTGCTGAGCTTATAGCAAAATTTCCTACTGAAGAAAATGTAGCGGTTGAGGATGACTCATTCCCAGATGAGCACATCTTCTTGATAGCCACCTCAGATCCTTAGTACAAGGATATTCTTATATATCTATAGACTTTGAAGTATCCTACCACTTCCTCTAGGGAGGAACGACGTAAGTTACGCCTTCATGCCAAGAGCTACCTCATTATAGGAGATACATTATATCGACGAGGGGTAGATTCCATCTTGCGTCGTTGCCTTACTTATGAGTAAGTGGAGATTGTCCTAAATGATTCCCATAGCAGAGAATGTGGGGGTCATTTATCTGGGTTAGCAACAGCTCAGAAGATATTGCGTGCTAGTTATTTCTGGCCCACAATCTTTAAATATTGTGTGGAAGCAATGAAGCACTGTCATCCGTGTCAACGTTACACCAAGAAGATGCGGTCGCATCTTTCTCCGTTATTTCCCGTTGTCTCGGTAGGCCCCTTCATGAAATGGGGGATCGATTATGTGACATGCAACCCAGTCTCGGCTGGGGGGCATAAATACATCCACTAGTACATGTGATCAATTTTGCCACGGAAAAAACATGGCAATATCCACGGAAAAGCGTGGATATTGCCACGTCTAAGTGTTTTTTATTCCATGGAAACTATTTCGTCGCAATAGCGATGACCCCTAATTTGCGTCACAGGAGCGACAACTCTTTCCATTGCTATAGCCATGCTCTGTATAAAGGTTTTTAAAAAATGGAGATCCAAGCCGTCTCTATAGCCATGCACTTCCGTCGCTATATCCACGGACTTCCGTCGCTATATCCACGGACTGCCGTCGCTATATCCACGGACTCCCGTCGTTATATCCACGGACTTCCCGTCGCTAGATCCAAAGACTGCCGCCGCTATATCCACGGACTCCCGTCACTATATCCACGGTCTTCCCGTCGCTATATCCACGGACGCCCGTCGCTATATCGACGGTGGGTGAAATTTAAAAAAAAAAAATAGTTGCAGCCGTCGCCATCTTATGCAACCAGCAAATCGAGGCCTGTACACGAACAGGGTGAACCCCAGTATGAATATGGGGCACAAGAACTCGAAATGCTTCAGGTGTATGAAATTATGAATGGCATTTTCAGTTGCATTTTTAACAAGTGCTATTTCTCCTTCACACAATACCTCAAAGAGAGTCTTTGAAGGTGCATCAAATATATGTCCAAAAAATGTTATAGCAGGCAGGCCCAACTGGTCTCGTTGCCGCATTCTTCATTATTTATTTGCAGGTTTACGTGCAAGCTTTATCATGGATAAAGAATTGAGGCCAAGGTGGATCGATCCAACAACCAAGGGAAACCAGGTCAAGACGCTCCATTCTCATGATAAAATTTAGCCATGGCCCATCAAATATTCACTATGTGATCTCCGGCCTGTGTTATTTGCTACTCAGCCTGTGAATGAAATCTTCAGCAATTTTTCTCCCTTTAAAACGAATTTACCTGAAAATAAGTGCTGATCACCACCATTGTCAAAAAATTGATTGGCATCATGCAGGATTGAGTGCCTATGAGCACTGGCAAGCAGTCTAGATATTGCTGATTGTTCCTTTCTTGCTGCAATCAAATGAAACAATATGCTAAAACTGTTTTCAATTTGCAAAAGCTTTCCAGGAAAAATGTCCAGAACTTCAATAATTCCAGAGAAATCAATTTCCAAGGTACTGCTATAAACTTCAAACCCTTTTGATAGATACGACTGAAGAGGCTTCCAAACTAGTACATTTTGTAGATCAATTAAAACTGAAGCATATCAAGTTGCCTCACATTTTGCAGAACAATTAAAATATTAGAGGTTTTTGTTAATTTTTGGGTACCAGTCATTCTTTGAAAATTAGGGGGCCTCTCCAGCCGTTCTAAAACTCCCCAATCCCCAACCCTTAGCAAAACATAGAAATAAAAAAATGGGTATCCAGTTCAATAACTATAGCTAGTGGGCAAACATCCTGTTTGAAAAATGCAGAAAAATCCCCTTTTACCCAAACCTCAGCAAAACATAGATGTTGACAAAATGGGCATCCAGTTCAATAATTTCAGTTATTGGACACAAATTCTGTTAGAAATATGCAGAACCAGATGGGACAAGTATATTGACTCCCAAAAAAATCAAAGTTCAAGCCCCACATTTTGCAGATCACTTAAAATATTAAAAGTTCTCAATGTAGGTGCTCTCCAGCCATTCCAAAGCTCCCCAATCCCCCAACCTCAGCGAAACATGCTAATAACAAAATGGGTATCCAGTTCAATAACTGTAGTTATTGAACAAACATCCTGTTTGGAAAATGCAGAAAGATCCCCATACCCAAACTGTGGAAAACCATAGAAATTGACAATATCGGTATCAGTTCAATAATTTCAGCTATGGGACCCAAATTATTTTAGGAATACAGAGATCCAGATGGAACAAACACATTCACCCCAACAAAATCAATGTCCAAGCACTTGGCAATAGCAATCTTAAAGAACTTTGGCAAAAGTATACATGAACTAGACAATGAATAATGGCAGTTGCTGAAAATCAAGTACACTGAAGAACACTTTTAATCAAACTAATTTTAGGCATCACCACAGAAACAAGTCTAGATATACCCAAAACACAGAAGCTCTGCTTATACTAACTATATATGCAGGAATTAAAAAATTTGCTACAACCAACCCTGCTGAAATACATGAAATAGGTGTTCTGCTTCCCTTTTTATTCCCCTAAAATAAGAGTTCAATCAAGCTTGTACAATATTCCTTAAAATATAAAATTTCTTGCAGTACCATCAGAACATACAAAAGCTAGGACAACAATCTTATTGTTTAGAAGAATAAGAATAAAGAAAAGAAGAACCAATAGCTAATAACTAGAAGAGGAAAAGGACATTGTTCTCATGTCCTCATGTTATTTTTATTTCCAGAATTTTCTTGCATTGGTCTTCAGATGAGTTTTTCCTAAGAGAAAAGTTCACACAAGGGAATGATTTTAAGTACCTCAGTTCAGATATTTTCAGAGTTCAGTAGAATCTCTAGGCAGGCAGATCACATGCATTCTTTGGTGCATGCATGAGAAGATGAAGACTCCAAAAGGGTAAAATCAAATTTTCAAGATTTGCAATCTTGGAAAATCTGTTTTAGGAATTTCATCTTTCATGAAATCATATCACATGTTTGGATAGCTTAATGGTGATGAGCTTATGGCTTAATTTTGGTGCAAATCAGAGAAAAGTCAAATTTTGGTCATAATTAGGGTTTCTGCACATGCAAAAGTAATTATATTTTTAAATACCCTGTATCGAGTACAGCATGGGAAACAAATTTGGTGGTGATCCAAGACCGTGAGAAAATAGGTCATAAATAGGGTTTCTGCATTTTGGGATTTGGTCATATATATAGATACCCTTTATGGTGAACAGTGTTGGAATCTAATCTCAACTCATTCCAAGAAATCCAACAATTAGGTCCAATTTTGGGTGGACTTGTTGACCAAAGCAAGGTATCATCGGGAGGAGCATGCATTATTTGAGAAGGTTCCATTTCTTTCTATCTTGGGCTCCACATGACCTATTTTTTTTCCATGGAGAAGTGCACCCTACCTAGGAGGGGTTCAGTGAGTTGACTTATCTCTCAATTCATTGCAGTTCAATATAGTTCAATTGACTTGTCTTCAGTTCAGAGCATTGCAGTTCATTTCAATGCACTGTAGGGCATGCACATGCTATTCATTGAATTGCTTGGTCATTAAGCCAAGTCGATTCTTGCCTAGCAGAGCATGCCACTTGAAAGGCTTCTTGGTTGCTATTTTGGCCACAATTAATCTATCATGGATTGGAGAATAATGTGCCCTAGTGGGCCTTATCTACGGCTTTTCTTGGAGGATCCTCATAGTGAATAGTAAGGATCCTCATAGTTGCAATTCACTTGAGTGAAAAATAATTACCTGAGAAGCAGATGTACTTCTATGATTTGATTTGAAAGTATCTGCAGTTGCAACCGGCTGTAGACCAGAGGTCACAAGTTGATTGAACTTCCTTTTCTCAGGTCTCTCCTGATAATTTTTTAAGGACATGAACTGCTGTAACGTCGCAGCTTTAGTCCAATAAGTCCATTGCATACTTGAGTTTGGCATAGATACTGCAAGAGGAAGATCACATTTATGTCATTTTTAAAATTATAACCATCAATTCAAATTAACTTGATTTGATTCAAAAAGGCTTCTGCATGCTATGTTAAGAATGCATATTAATCTTGATATTATCTGCATCATTTCAAACTTTCAAAGTGTATTTTTTCAGATTGAAGTTGTGTGCTGAACGATGTTAACACGAAATCCCAAGCACAAAGCAAGGCCGTAGAGTGAGATCAATCAGTTCTTTTACACATCAATCAAAATGTTGTGGTCCTCACAACAGACTATAATCGTTTCGATCAAAAGGTTGTTTGATCCAACACTAAGGGAAAACCAGTCATCAACATTTTCAAGAAAATCTAAGTACCGACTTCTGTGGCATAATGACATTGCTGTCAAGAAGTTGTCCTATAGTGAAATGAGGGACATGGATCTATGGCCCTCGAGGATTTCAATGGCTGGATAATTTGAACAATATCTGACCTGAATCCTATGATAAGCAAGACAGCATAGTGCCCACTAAACCTGTTGCTAGGCAATTGAGGTGACATTTGAAGTCTATTTTGCAAAATGATGAGCTGTGGTGCAAGTAGCCCTACACCCAAAAAGATGGCCCTCCCTATCAGATTCTACCCACCTTCCTGTCTAAAAAGCTAAAACATATAGGAAACTCCCCAAACACAGTTCTATCTTTCCATAAAGGAATCATTTTCCAAACAAACAACCATCTGTTTTAATTCCATTTTCTTCGATAGTCCTGAGAAACAATGATTGAATATGATGGACAAATTAATGAAAGGAAAACCCACAAAGACAGCAACCAAAAACATTACAAAGGCAAACGGGGCCTCAGAACACTGGTGTGATAATGGAGTATTATGCCATAGATTAAGGTTCTATTCTCAGTATGGTCTGCCCCTACCACATGGCATGTCCCAAGAAAGGGATAAGGTCAGGTCCAAGTCCAGTAACTATGACAGAATAGTTACCCCTCAGGCCTGGCACCTGAACCGAAGGAAGCCTGTGCTGTACAGTGCAACCCTCCACCTTCTTAAAGTAGATTCCAAAAAAGAAAAACTCTAAAAAGGTTGAAACAACCTCTTCCATAAATTCCCAACTTGATTTAATGCATCTTTCCCTCTCCTCCTAAGTGGATTCCAAAAAAGTAAAACTCTCCTCCTAAGTGGATTCCCAAAAAAAAGACTCTCCTCCCAAGTGGATTCCCAAAAAGAAAAACTCTAAAAAGTTGAGACAACCTCTTCCATAAAATCCCAGTTCAATTCAACGCCATCCCTCCATTTCCTCCCAACCATAATACATCTCAACACCTTATTGTTATATATTATTATCTATAATTATTCCTACAGATAATGGTTATTCACAAGAGCTTCATTATTATCTTCACAACAAAAACATGTCTCTAATAATAACTGATAAGAAAACCTTAACACATAACTCAATTTCCCTTCAAAAACTGAATATGTCTACCATTAATTTTAAATGTGCAAATTCATAGTCTCTTTTGACTTGCACAGAATCTTCATATGTGTAAAATTCCCTATCCAGGTCTTCAAAGTTCCTCCATTCTACAAACCCCAGTGAACACATTCCTTTGTCTACACCATTATGAATAAAAATAAAAGACATTGAAGTAACTCTGGAGAGATTCTGAATCAGTACTTACCCTTACCAGATCCACTTGCATTCTCAGATTTACCACTAGCCTCAATTAACCCAAAAAAGCTACCTGAAGAAAGCTGATCATGTTCAGGATGGATGATCATGTTTGTGATAGTGTCGGGTTATCAGCAGTAGAGCTGGAAAGTATGGAAACATTGATACCAGGACTGAGATTTACCCCACGCACGAACCCTCTCTCTCCTCTG